>JAJOOR010021309.1:0-36060 GCA_036250505.1 Solanum acaule | reverse complement strand
TTTGGGCGGAACAGATCTACTAATTCTTTGATTCCAGTTAGTAAGAGGGATCTTGAACTAAGAAATAGACCCTAGAAGCTAAAAAAGGCTATTATGAGCAATTGTAATAATCGGGTTCATTGATATTTCTGGTATAGTAGATGCTATCACACATACAATCATACTCAATTCGATGAAATTGTTTGATCTTCATATGTCACCATTTTGAGTCACCGTACTTCAGGTATCATTTATAGTTCTTTCAGTCATATTATAATTGTTGGTCTCAGTCTTTAACTTACATACCAATACATTCAATGTATTGACGCTACTTGTGTTGCATTATTTTATGATGTAGATTTCAACACTCTGATTCGAATATGTGGTCAAATGTTCCCCTAAGTTTCTCTACATTCAGCTTCTGGTGAGTCCTCCCATTCAAAGGACTTTGGTTATGATTAGGCAAATCTAATCACTTTAATTGTGTTCACTTTCAAGCAGTCCAGAATATTGTCCTGGTAGACTTATCTAGCTCAATTGTTTTAGAGGTTTTAGACGACACAATTATGAGTCATAGACATTGATAGTCTCAGTTCTATTTCAAACTTTTTCTTAGATGTTTTAATGTTCTTTATTTATAAAATATTGCTTCAGTATTCACTAGCTTAGCACATTACGGTAAATCTTAGTTTCCGCATTAGTCAATGTTCAATGTTATGGCATGCAAGACCAAGGGCTTTCTTGGGCCAGGAATGATTATGTGTGCGGTAATGCCTAAGGCGTAGACTCAGGGCATGACAAAAACCTTCCTGCTCTTCCCACTTTATTCATCTCTCTGGCTTATCTCTCATTTTCACCACTTAGTTTATGTGCAGTAATCCCCCCCACCCCCACCCCCCACCCATCCCCTTTTTTTGCCAAATTCTTTTCAAGAATATATATAAAAAAATGTGGGCTTATCCTTTGTATACTCCTGGTAATTGTTTATGTTAAGCTTTTAACTTTGTTATTAGAGATGGCGATGGAGAAGGTGGAAATCCACATAAACCTATGAATACTTTAATATGTTCCACCTCGCCTCGCAAAGAAAAAACATCAATTTTCAACCCACCTTGTCCTACTTCACATAAATCCATCCTGCATAATTTTTTATTTTATTTCTATTTTTGACTAAATTTGATATAAAAATTTGAAATTAATAAAAGAGCATTTTATTTAGCCATTGATGCATAAAAATGAATCTTTAAAATTGAAAAATCTTTAAGTTTTCAAAGGTTGCTGCTAATAATAAATCTCATAAATACTAAAAATGAAATTAGAATTAGATGCATTAGTTTGGTTAAGTAATTGCAAATTTGGAGTAGTAAAATACATGTTACAGTTTTTTAGTTTGCAGAATGATTTATTTTTATTTTTATTTTTACTTTTTGTGTAAATGATATATTTCAAGTTGCTTTTAAAAAAATCATTAGAATATCTTTGAACATTGATAAACCGTTAGATTAAATTTTTTAGATGATGTTAAATCCTACATCATACACGTACGCACGCGCACCGTACTCACACATAATTTAAATTATTTTATTTTGACCTGCCCCGCTCTAGACCACATCCGCATATTCAAACTCACCCTGACCTAGCCCACCCCACCCCATCTATGTAAACTCGTCTCGCCTCGTTGCCATATCTATTTGTTATCAACTTTATTATAATATCAATATATCTAATAAAATTAAGAAAAACATTGAAGGTTGGCCATTAATTCATGTGTATGAGTGTGTTTGGTAGGAAGGAAAACATTTTCTCGAAAATATTTTCCAATTTTCTCATGTTTGGTTGGCTTAAATGTTTTTAAAATCAACTTATTTTCTTCAAATTTAAGGAAAACGAATTCCCTTCAAAAATTAAGGATAACATTTTCCAAAGCTCTCTTCAAACTTCAAATTACAATTTTTTTCTTACCCTACCCCTGTAACACCTCGGATTGGGGAAAATATAAAAAAATGTAGCTTTCCAGGACCTCGTGCCAGAACCACTGAAGCCACTAATGGTCTATGGTCTGACACACGGTCAGTAGGTGGGGTCTGTCATTGGGGTCCAGGATTTAGGGATCTCTGATCCCACCCACGGCCGACCAGTAGGGTCTGTGATTTGACCTACTGACTATACGTCTGGTCGTAGGTGAGGTGAGGGTCAGGAACCAATTAGAGGAAAATGGATGTTGGGTCAACTTGATACAATCATATCTTTTAGCACAAAACTAATTAGGTGACCCATGACCTATCAAATTAAATATAATTGGATCATTTTCCCAACGCCAGTGAGTTTCTGAAAATCTAAGCTCGGAGTAAAGAGTTATGCTCGTTTAAGTGAAGCCTTGTTCTGGCAGAGCATGAACGACGACCCCAGTCGACGGCCGGTAGTTTAAAAGATGGTCCGTTAGTGGCCTCATGGATGGGCTTCGTCAGCTTTTAAGTCAGGGTCATTTTTTTCTTTTGCCCTATGCATTAGGCACTTAAACTACGTCGTTTGATGCCTAAACTATGCCGTTTTACTTAGTCTAAGCCTAAAAATCTAGTCAGACATACCCAAAACACTCATTCTCCCAAAATCATCCAAGTTAAAACGAAAAGAAGAGAAAGAGCTGACCAACTCTTCCAAGAACAAGTAGAAGCATTCTTCAAAGTTCAGCCACGAAATACAAAGAATTTCTCTGTAGATGTTGTCACCAAGTATGTGCGATTTCACTAGTGGATTCCTTTCATCCACTAGGTCCCTAAAATTTAGTCAGTTCCTTAATTCTCCGTATCTTGTTTAGACCTAGGGTTTCAAAAACCTTGGGGATTTGTTGTAATTTAGCTGTTGTAGTATCTTTATTCGAAATAACATATTTCATGGAAAGTTTGAATTATTCCCTATATATAACTCAGAACCGTAGTTTGTGTAATTTCTCTTAGTTCATGAATTATACTTGCTAGGTCAGTTAAACATAAAATTATGCTCCAGATTTCGAATGTCAGATTCTCAGTATATAAATGTTGCATTCTAAGTTAGCATGTAAGTATTTTGAGCTATTTAGTATTTAGTGCATTTTAGCTTCATATTTATTCAGTTGGGAGTAGACTTAGCACCGAGTTGGACTAGCGTTCAGCATACCCTCATAGTCCCAGAACTACGTGCTCGCATAGTATGATAAGTCCCCTATGTTGGGCATCAATATTAATGATCACACCACATTCACGCCTTTATACCCGTGGCAAGGTATATTAAGTACTTTCAATGGGGGCTTTACATCGGACTTCATGTTTAGCTCACGTGGTTTATGTCAGTTAATAGTAGGTCCCACAGTAAGACCCTTAGTGTATTGACTTGGTTATTCAAATTTTCTTCAGTAATCAGTTCAACATGTTATTCTCATGATTAGTACATGGTCATTGCATTCAATTTAGTTTATTAGTTATACTTCAGTATCGATATCTTTGCTCAAATTATATCAATGCTCATTTATATATTATTCATCCAGCTAGTATCTATTCCCTGCATTGTCAGTACATTGCAAGTACTGACGCATACTCTGTGCCAAATCCTTTCATGATTTAAGTTCAGACACTCAACATCCATATTACGTTTAGATCGATTCTCAGTCCGACTTCAACAGCTTCAGTGGTGAGTCATCATACTTCGAGGACAATAGACATGCTTTCCATTTTAGTCTTTATTTCTAGTTTTCAGTTTTGTTAGAGTTAGCTCAGGGCATGTCCCAACACCTCAATTCATTAGAGGCTTCTCAGACATAGTAGTAGATTCAGCTTGAGTTCTTAAGTGGTTGTTTCAGTTATCACTAAACTTTTACGGTTTCATTTTTACATTCAAACTATTTGGGTTTTGTCCCCACGCAAGATATTTATTGATTAAGTTTCCGCTTAGTTCATCTTTACTTAGATATATTCAGTATGTTCAAGATATGCCAAACTCTGGGTTAGCTTGGGGTCACTTGTGATCCTAGATCCTTTGTTACGTCAAAGTGGAAGCCTCGAGGCGTGACAAACTTAGTATTAGAGCATTAGGTTCAAGAGTCCTAGCATGTCTAAAGGTCACACTAAGTGGAGTCTCTTTCATGGGTGTGAAGCGCACCACATCTATGAGGGGAAGGCTATGAGATGTTCTAAGAAAATCTTCCCTTCTTTCTTTTCCAGCTCGTGCTATAGAGTAAAAACTCTATTTAATATCTTTCTAACTCTCGTTCTTCACATTTCGGTATATGCCTCCCAGAAAAGCTAAGACATGGAATCAGCTAGCAGCTTAGTAGGCCCATTGAATGAGAATCTCACACATGCCGAGTTCAGGGCTGCTTTCTAGGTTCTTGCTCATGCCATGATTACCAAGGTCAATCAGTAGCTTCTGGTCCATGCTCTGCCACATACTAACATTGTTGCAGCAAGAATTCGGGACTTCACTCGAATGAACCCTATGGAGTTTCATGGGTCTAAGTCAAAATAAGATCCACAAGAGTTTCTCAATGACATCCAGAAGGCAACAGGAATTATGGGAGTCACTCCAGTCGATAGTGTAGATTTGGCTGCCTATCAGTTGAAGGGAGTGGCCTACAGTTAGTACCAGTAGTGGAACAAATCTCATTGTACTAATGCAGATCTGATGAGTTGGAATATTTTCAAGATTGCTCTTTTGGATAGGTTCTTCCCAAGAGAGTTGAGGGAAGCTAGGGCTCAAACTTTATGAACTTGAGGCAGGGGTCGATGTTAGTCCAGAAACTCCTTCAGAATCCTTCTAGTCTCTACTCCAGTTGGTGACTAATGTGAGGTCAAAAATATATTTTCTTATCATTATTTGCCTAATATTTATTATTTGCATTTGTCCTTTTTTGAGCATAAATTTTATGGATTGTTCTAAATAGTGTATTTTATTTGTAGGATTAAATTGCTGTAAAGATGAAGAAGTTTGGACGCACAGAGGACTACAAATTTGTGAATTGGGAATTGAAATCCAGTGACACGTGTCAGTTTCTGAAGACACCAATGAATTGAAGCGGCACAACATTGTTTCACGTAGAAAATAAAAAGGAATTCAAGTCTGATTTGGTTTTTAATTCCTAATTTGGTTTTCAATCAGTTATTTTATTTAGAATTTTTTACATCTATAAATAGTCCATAGAAATAATAATCATAGGAGGAGATAAATCATAGGGCATCAAGTATAAAGTCGTCAAAACTTTTTAGGGTTCTTTTCTTTTTCTTTTCTTAGACATTAGTTGCTAAAGACCCTTGTTATGGGGCTGTTGCTATGGGTAATTGTTGAACATCGATTGTTTTGAATTAATGTTTGTTATCACTTTAAATTACTTTTGTATTCTTATTTTAGTATTTCATGCTTGATCATGTTAGATATATATATCTTGTCCACTTTCAAACTCGGGAGACACTAAGGTAGATAGACCAAAGGATATCGAAAGCTTGATCTTCCATTAAATTGAGTTGATTTGCGTTTAGGAGTGACGCTTGGATGAACACCTAGCTTGGTTATAAAACAGGATGAAATATAAATGCTCATGAATTAGGACTGCCTAACCCCACTCAACGATGTAGTTAGACAAGTAATTTGAGTAGGCGATTAGAGGTCGGGAGACTGTGATCATAAAATTAACCCTATAAATTAGTAATTTGATAACCGTAGTTGATTCATGCATGCGATGTGATACATGAAACCCCATACATGCTACATCCTTGGAACTTTCCAACCATTGTAAGTAATCTTATTAATTAATTCCTACATTCTCTTCTTTACAAATAATTATCAAACACTCTTGACACTCTTAAATAAATAATTAGACAAGTATAATTTAGTAAAGAGCTAATTTACAAGTCGATTGGGTTCGATAATCCGATTCTTTTAAGAGCCACTATATTACTTGCACGACCACGTACACTTGCGTATGCAATTGGGAGCAACAAGTTTTTGGCGCCGCTGCCGTGGACATAGAAATTAACTATTCTTCTAGGTTATACTTTTTCTTTTTATTTTTTATTTTTTTTAATTAGTTTTTTTTTCTGAACAATTTTTTTTCTTTCATAGAATAATTTTGTACTCTTATTGATATGGATGATTGGGATAAATCATGGATGGGTGATGACTATTCTTATAAATATCCTTGTAATTATTGTAATGGACACCACTTGGATATCGAGTGTCCTTTATGTCATATATGTGGTCATCAATATATTTATTTGTATAGTTGTCCTAAATCTTGTTCCCTTCCCCTGAACCCCTATTATGATTCTTCTGTTATTTGTGATGTTGGCAGAGGTGATGAATTGGAGAATGCAAAACAAGAGACGCGCAGTGTGAATTCACTTATGGAATGTACGGACATGCTGGACAAAGTTAATTCAAAAATCACGGAACAAATATATGAATGCGGGGAAGAGAAATAAAAAATCATGAAACTACTAGATGAGCTTGACGCTATTCAATTATAAATTACAGTCCAAGCTAAATTAGAAGATATTAAAGACAAACAAGGAGAAAATTATGGAGAAACAAAGATAGTGAGCCAATCTTGGCTACAAGAACAAACTCAACTTCTAAAGTTTCAAGAGTCTATTCGTGATGGTCTAACATACATCACAACCCAACTGATTGAAGGAAGAGTTGAGCTCACACAAGAAATAAATCAATTTGGCTAAGATATTCATTACTTGGAGGCTCACTTGCTCAAAAAGATTCAGGCGTCTGAAGCCCAATTACCAATTGTCGTGGATGATGACAAACTAGTGGAGAAAATAGAGGAATTTCAACCATTCAACTATACTTTATTCCTTAATATCGATGTTGAGAAAGAGTTCAAAAGCTAGAATGGTGTAAATAATGTTGCTTTGGAGTTGAGACAACTTGAATCTCATTCAAAACACTTTTCTATATTATCTGAACTAATGAATGAGTGTAAGATGCGACATTTATTCCTTGGTTCCTCTATCTTTATACCACCTCCCCTTGAGAGGAGCAAAAAAGTTTATGCAAAGTTAGGTGTACAATTCATATGTTGAAAGTGGAAAGAAAAGTGGTGAACTTACTTGTGTCGTGCCGCGACGTTAAATTAGGTGCTTATTGGGAGGCAAACCAATTTATAGTGTAACTTCTAACTTTATTTTTTTAGTGTCAATTTTTTGTTGTTTTTGTAGATTAAGGGAAGTCTCATTACCCAAAAAATTGAAGCGAAGGGGCACGTTTGAGCTTAAGTGTGGGGTGCATACGACCCTTGATGAAAATTAAGAGAACATGCTACTAGCTAGGCTTAAAGGCCTTAGGGAGTTTTTCTAACATTTGTTTTAAATTTTATTTGATGCTTTTGGGACATAGCATCTTTTTAAATGTGGGGTGGCATAATGAATTCCTAGTTTTTACTGTTTTATTGAGTCTTTTTTTTAGGATGGGTTCCCTGGCTTTTGTTTTCGGTTCTTTTCCTGAGGATATTCCCTTTGAACTGAGTGTCTTTTATTTTTTAGGAATAGGTTTTCTTTTATTATATTTCTTTTGAAAAGAAAAGAAAAGACCCTTTTGAGTTGTGTAATAATTGCTATTTAGGTCTAATTTTTGAGTAGTACTTTCTTGTGAATGCTCGATTTATAAAAAAAAATTGCAGACTCTTTGACACCTAAACTCATGGTTGTTACTTTGTATATAGCTTAGTTTATTTTGTAGATTGTTATGATCCTGTCTGTCTTAGAAGTGGAATTGATCCGTCTTGATTGATAGTTGTGCCATGTGTGGTGAGATTTAGTTTATTCAATGTTTTGCATCTTATTCTAGAACTTGCCCTGCATGTTATTGAAGCGTAATAAAAAGTGTTCATTTGTTTAGGAGATGATAATAGGCTTTCTTTGATTTGTCTTGTAAATTTTAGCCTCTTCAGATATTATACACTAGTTAGCCCTTCTGAGCCTGTAGCCTTTTGTTGGTAGCCATATTTTGCCCTAAACTATCTTGTTGAATCCCTAGTTTTTTCACCTTGCTTCCTTGAGCATTATGGCATAGACTTATTCTAATTGTTAATTCTGACGAAAAAGGGATAGTTGACTGAAAAGGTAATCAATGATAGCTTCAAAGTGCTTAAAAGCCCTATTTGAAAGAGTGTGACATGAAAAATAAAAGAACGAAAGAATGTGACATGAAAAAAAATCCTTTGAAAAAAAAGGGAAAAAATATGATTGAAGCATTCTTGAGATGATGAGAATTACTTGTAAAATAATTGTTGAAGAGGGGGCTGAAAATAAAGAGAAGAAAATAATGGGTAATGAAGTCTAAAATTGCAAAGTGCCTAAGGAAGTGTAAGTCACTATTATATAGTTTTCCTACCCATCCCCTAGACTACATTACAACCCGTTAAAGTTTTTTTTTATTCTATTCAAACATGCTTAATTAGTGGAGATGTACATAATGGACAACAATATGGTTCTTTGTTCATAAATGTGAATTTTCTTAGTGAGTGTGAAAGTTGTTCTTATTATGAAGTTCTTAATTTATATTCAATCTTTTGAACTGAGTGTGAGGACTATTTGTTTTTGGGAGGGATCCTGTTTCATGATGGATATGTGATTTTATTAACTTTCTTCGATGAAAGTGGGGGAGAAACCTTAAATTTGATGAGTTCAAAGTCCTTCCTTGAGGTTAGGAGGTTAGAGTTTGTTGTTATTTGGATGTCTTGCATAATGAGCAGGAATTATATTTGACGTTTTGAAATTGGATATGCCCTAATTGTTTGTGTCAACCAAAGTGATGACATTCCAAGTTTGATTTTTTTAGATGAGCTTTAATGTTTGCTCGAGGACGAGCAAAAGTTAAGTGCGAGGTGTTGATGTGAGACCATACATAAATTTTCTTATCATTATTTGCCTCATATTTATTATTTTTATTTGTCCTTTATGAGCATAAATTTTATGGATTGTGCTAAGTAATGTATTTTATTTGTAGGATTAAATTGGTGTAAATATGAAGAAGTTTTGAGCTAAAAGGAAATAAAGATAGAGGATTGAAGAAGGAAATCAAGCAAACAATTTAATGAAATAAATTGACTAAGATAATATATATATATATACATACATATGAAGTGCAGAGGACTACAAATTTGTGAATTGGGAATTGAAATCCTATCACACGTGCTAGTTTCTGAAGATACCAATGAATTGAGGCGGCGCAACACTGTTTCATGCGGAAAATAAAAAGGAATTCAACTCTGATTTTGTTTTGGATCCCAAATTTGTTTTGGATTGAGTTATTTTATTTATGGTTTTCTATATCTATAAATAGTCCATAGAAATAATAATTATAGGAGGAGATCAATCATAGGGCATCAAGTATAAAGTTGTCAATACTATTTAGGGTTCTTTTGTTCTTCTTTTCTTAGACATTAGTAGCTAAAGACTTTTGTTCTGGGGCTGTGGCTATGGGTAATTGTTGAACATCAATTGTTTTGAATTAATGTTGGTTATCACTTTAAATTACTTTTGTATTCTTGTTTTAATATTTCATGCTTGATCACCATAGAAATAAATTACTTGTCTACTTTCAAACTCGCGAGACACTAAGGTAGATAGATAAAAGGATACAGAAAGCTTGATCTTCCATTAAATTGAGTTAATTTTTATTTTGGAGTGACTCCTGGAAGAACACCAAGATTGGTTACAAAACAAGATGAAATATAAATGCTCGCTAATTAGGACTACCTATCCCCACTCAACGATGTAGTTAGACAGCTAATTGGAGTAGGCGATTAGAGGTTGGGAGACCATGATCATAAAATTAACCCTGTAAATCAGTAAATTGATAACCGTTGTTAATTCATGCATGAGATGTGATACATGAAACCCCTTACATGCTCCAGTCCTAGAACTTTCCAACCATTGTAAGTAGTCTTATTATTGAATTCCAGCATTCTAATCTTTATAAATAAAAATAAAACACTTTTGACTCTATTAAATAAATAATTATACTAGTATAATTTAGTAAATAGTTAATTGACAAGTCCTTTGTGTTCGATAATTCAGTTATTTTAAGAGCAACTATATTACTTGCACAACCACGTACACCATCAAGTGTAATTGGGAGCAACGATGACCCAGTTATAGCTAGACGGGTATACAGAAATTGCCTTGTCACAGTTTCTCAGAAAGTCACCTCAGCAGACCTTGTAGAGTTAGAAATGGTAGACTTTGATATCATTCTAGTCATGGATTTGTTACATTCCTGTTATGCCTCAATTGATTGTAGAACTAGAATCGTTCGGTTTCAGTTTCCAAACGATCCATTCTCAGAGTTGAAGGGTAGTAATTCAGTGCCTATAGGTCGATTTCTCTCTTACCTTAAGTCCAGGAAGATGATGTCCAAAGGGTATATCTATCATCTCGTTCGGGTTAAGGATTCAAAATGTGAAAACCCAACTCTTAAGTCAGTGCGTATATTAAATGAGTTTCCAGAAGTGTTCTCAAAAGATTTTCTCAGAGTTCCTCCCGAAAGGGAAATCGACTTAGAAATAGATCTCCTTCCAGATACCCAGCCTAATTCAATTCCTTCTTACAGAATGGCTCCAACTGATCTTAAGGAATTGAAAGAACAAATGTATGACCTTCTAGATAAGGGCTTCATCAGACCCAGTATCTCTCCATGGGGTGCTCTAGTCTTGTTTGCAAAGAAGTAAGACGGTTCTCTTAGAATGTGTATTGCCTATCATCAGTTGAACAAAGTCACAATCAAGAATACGTATCCTATCCCTTGTATTAATGACTTGTTTGACCAACTTCTGGGTGATAGTTGCTTTTCTAAGATAGACCTCTTATTTGGCTATCATCAGCTCAGAGTCAGAGATAGTGACATTCCGAAGACAGCCTTCAGAACTCGGTATGTTAATTAAGAGTTTGTAGTTATCTCTTTTGGACTAACAAATTATCCTGCAACCTTCATGGACTTGATGAAAAGGGTGTTCAAATATTATTTGGACTTTTTCATCATCGTCTTTATTGATGATATCCTTATTTATTCTCAGAATGGGGAGGAGCATGCGACTCATCTTATAGTTATCCTACAGACTCTCAAAGATCAGCAACTATTCGCTAAGTTTAGAAAATGTGAATTCTGGCTACTATCTATTGCTTTCCTTGGTCATGTGGTATCCAACGAAGGGATCCAAGTGGATTCTTAGAAAATTGAGGTAGTACAACACTGGCCCAAACCCACCTCTCCAATAGATATCATAATTTTCTCGGGGTTGGCCAGTTATTATCAGAGATTTATTGAAGGATGTTCATTCATATCTTTCCCATTGACCAAGTTGACTCAGAAGAAGGTCAAATTTCATTGGTTAGATGAGTGTGAGAAAAGCCTCTCAAAACTGAAGACTAGGTTGACTACAACTCTCGTCATGACTCTACTACATGGTTTAGACGGTTATGTGATTTATTGTGATGCCTTTATGGTTGTCCTAGGTTGTGTGTTGATGCTGCGAGGTAAGGTCATAACTTATGCTTCTAGATAACTTAAGGTCCACGAGAAGAATTACCCAACTCATGACCTTAAACTTGTAGCCGTAGAATTTTCCTTATGATTTGGAGACATTATTTGTATGGTGTTCATGTTAATGTGTTCACATATCATAAGAGCCTCTGGTATGTGTTCACCCAAAAAGAGTTGAATCTTCGTCAGGGGAGATAGATTGAATTCCTCAAAGACTATGACATGAATGTGCTTTACAATCCTAGTAAGGCCAATGTATTGGCAGACTGTCTATGGGTGGCGTACCATTCAGAACTTAGAGGACACTTTGAGATCTTGTGTGATCAATTTTAAGGGTAGTTGGGATGATCACCAACCTTCCATAGAGTTCACCTATAATAATAGCTTTTATTTAAGTAATAAGATGGCCCTGTATGAGGCATTATATGGGCGTAGATGTAGGTCTCCAATAGGTTGGTTTGAAGTAGGTGAAGCAGCCTTGATTGGGACATATTCGGTTCATGAGGTGATGTTTAAGTAATCAAGACACAACTTCCAATGCAAGTGTCCACGATCGTACAATTGTATAATAACCCAACCAAGGGTTGGGGTCGAGTCCCAAGGGAGTGGGCTTGAGAATTAATATAAATATAAAATTTAGTTCTAATTAGTCATAGCTAAAGAAATTATCGAATATAAACATGTTAAATTTAAAGGGTGGCACAAAAGTGTCAATTAATGATGAGGGTTTGTCACAAGTAAGTAAAAACAAGGAAAAATGCAAAGAGTACTAATCAAGGAGAGGGGATTATTGGGATGTGATAGGAATACTGGATAAACTAAACTATTGGGGTACATACTTTTGATAATAAATCCATTTAATATTTGTGACTAGGCTAGACTATAGTGTGGGTAAATTCTCTCTCGAGCAACTTACCCCGAATCAAATGGGTTTCTCTCGAACACCCACTTGCCGTATGAAGAACAACCTCCGCCTTAGGCCACTCACTCTCTCGAGCTGAGTGTGTGGAAGAAGGACTAGGGTTCACTCGCTCGAGCTGAACCTCATGTCGACCCACTCCCACCGGCCATCAATTTAGTAGTCTTAGTTTTACAACCTCTCTCTCGAGCAAGCTGAAACACAAAGGTAAAATCGTATTTGCAACTACAATTTCATTAAGTTCCACCACAACTACTAAACGAAATCACATTTACAGAAAAAATAAACCATCAACAAGCAAGACCCAACAGTTAATATAACCCATATTCACAAAATCACACCCCAAGAATTAGTGTTTTAGCTTGACATGTAGAAGAGATAGAAATTTATACCAAAATGAGTTTGCATTCAAATGGGTATGAAGATTTAAGTCTCAAAACAAGAAAAGAATGAAGAATCCACAAGACCCAAGTCTAAATTCTTGGAGTTGAAACCCTTGGAATCTTCAAGTTCTTCAAAACCCTCTCCAAACTTAGAACTCAGAAGTTTATGTTAAAATTTCTATATTAAAAACTGATCTGATACACAGCTATAAAACTTCAACTAGTATTTATAGTTTTCAAAAATCTGTGCTGCAGCGGATCATTCAGCGTTGTTAGTCGAGATAGCCGATCAACTCGGCGATCCGCCCTTTGGTAGGTTTTATAGCCGTCTTGCTCTATCCTTCATCATCGTCGTGTTTGGATCATTTGGAGACATAGTACAACTATGTGGAACTGTTCGGTGATATGCCGATTACTCCTTTTCACTGCTGATTTGATCCTTTCCTACAAGGCTCAGCATACTGGAACAAAAGGCGAGGATAAGACCTTTTGGCGATTCACTGAATGGGTTCGGCGATTCTCAGATCTTTATTTCTTCATTCTTTCAGCTGCCTTTATTCCTTTCTTGCTAGGTAGTGTCCACGCTTTCCCTCAAACTCCAAATACCTGAAACTTAATGGTTTTCATCAGATATTGAGATAAAATATGCATTTGAGGACACTAATTCTATCAAAATATAGAACTAAATGAGTCCAATTTGTGGACTCATCAACACCCCAAACTTAAACTTTTGCTTGTCCTCAAGCAAAATCAAGTTCAGCCGTTCAAAAAGGGTGTCTCGAACAGTGCTACACAAGACTCAATCATGAATGGATACAGCAAGACTCAATTTACCTATGCAAAGATCAAATGTGCACTCCAAGATTCAAGTTATGACTCACCAATATCAAAGAATCTCATTCTCATAATACTTGCTTCAAATACAATTTCAAGCTTAACCAAAGTGCTCAAATGCCCTCGCACAAGGAATGATTCCATATTAACACAATGGTTCATAGTTTAAACCTTCGGAATCAGATGCAACGCTCACACTCACAAAGAAGAACACAATGCATAATTTCACCCATAGGATTGCCCGTATTTTCCAACCAACATTTGTTTCAGCTTACCTCAAGATCAAAAAGGTCTTTTCAACGCTTGTAATGGGGCTGAGTGCAAAGGTAGGGTCATTTAGGCTCAGTGACTTTCATCCTCATGAAATGTGGTGCTCACAACACTTTCTTTCCTCTTCCTTCATCATTCTCTTTTGTGCTTATAAGTCATCCTATTATTCCCTTTCCATGGATTGTTTGGGAACCCCATTTCTTTTGAAATTTATTTCACAACTTTCTTTTTCATTCTTTTTCTTTTTCTTTCTCTCTCTTTTTTTTATATGGAGGGGTTCCATTTTTCTCAAAACCATGGCTAAGAGGAGACTTTCCTTGCATTTCTTGACTTGCCCTTTTCTTTTCACCACACCCCCAACTTACGCTTTCGGCCTAAGTTGGCTATTCAACTAACCACAACTTCATGAGTATTATGGGTGATAGATAAAGAAAGGTCATTGTTTTCATCAAGTTTCTTCCAAAGAAAGGGAAAGCTCAAGGGTGTTCAAAAACGGTTCACACACTCACAAGGTAGGTCACAAAAGAGGTATATGTCAAATTGGCTCACACTCGTAGAAGTTGCCTAAGATCATATCAAGGGATAGAATCAGTTAGTTGACCGGACCAACGGGGAAAATTCTAGGATCTATCATGCATAATTCATAAGTAAGCTCATCACAGTAGTCATTGACACTATCAGTTAAACAAAACTCTATACTTTCGCTAGTGAGCAATGATCATCACAAGAGACTCAATTCGATACTAGGCTAGTCATAACGGAGTTCACATATTGTCTATGCAACTTCATTTGTCCTCATCATAGCCTCTCATTCATGTTCGTTCGATTGAGAGCACTATTCAAGTCACTGGTATTGATCGGAACCGAGACTCAAATTTTGCAAAAGAACAACCACATTCAACACATGAGAGGTGGCAAAAAATTTTGAACGAGTCAAAATCATTTTGCAATTTAAAATAAAAGGAGCCACACGCTCAAACATCCACACAAAGCAGTGTAATAACACAATAATTGCTCACAACCCAAAATATAAAATCAAAATAAATATACACAAAGGTGGTCCTCACCCCACTAAAAACAAAAATCATTTGTCCTCAAATGCAAATAAAAGTATCCAAAAATAAAAGTAAGTAAGACAGAGAGGGAGGTAAAGAAAAGTCCTGTCTATGCAGTCTCTACATCTGTCGGGGCTTCAGTGCCCGATGTGTCAGCTTGGAATTTGATAATGGCCCTCAAAGCTTCTTCAAAAGATTCAGCGGCAGCTGACTTACTAAGATTGTCCAAATCATGAGCTGCCAAAAAAGATTGGATAGTTGTGAAGAATCCACGTCTCCATGAGGGAATAGTGGGGTCTCGAGGATTTGTTCTCCTCCTGGCATTGGGCTTATTTCCCTCATTATCAATTTTGGAAGGATTTGTTGCCTTTGTATTTTTCTTGAAATTTTTCACTCTTGTTTGTCGGGGTGGCATGTCTCTTCCAACTACTTTTGGTCTAGCCATTTCTGCAAAGCTTTTACGCTGATCAAATGGATATGAAGATTCTAGGAAGCAATGTAATCCAACTCGTAGCACAATTCGATACTAAAAATACTCCAAAAATGCAAGAAATGTAGAACTAGAGTGCAGGTGTGAGTTTGGGAAGATGAAAAAGTGAGGGCAATGGAATGAAAATTGAAAATTTTAAACCTTTGGTCTGAAAAACTGTCTAGTTTTCGCCCATTCAGCAACATTAGTCAGGATCACCATACCACTTGGCGTTTTGCCGAGTAGCTACTTGCCCCGCCGAATTTCATAGAACTTCAATTGTTCTGGCAGTCCAAAGAGCGGTCTTTGTCGGGATCGTCGACATGGTCGGTGATTCGCCAATAATTTCCTGTGCTCGCCGAGTCTTACAAATTCCAATGCAAGTTGGTCTTGAGTCTAACAGCGGTCTGGTTCGAGGTCGGCGAACTGTTTGGTGATTCGCTGATTGGACTTACTACTCGCCAATCTGCACTTTTCGTTCACTCTCCACACTTCCATCTGCACAACCAACACACCATTATTTTATCAAAGCAAAAGAAAGCTATAAAGGGTTTTGGGTTGTCTCCCAAACAACGCCTTAGTTAACATCGTGGCACGACGCAAGTCCACTTTCAAACCTCAATTTTGGGGTTGCCATAGTGTCACTACGCAAACCCCCTTGTTGTCTCAGATTGAGGTGAGACGATATATGACCCATTTGGGTCTCTAACTGATTGATCGAAACTTAATGGGAGGTAACGGTCTGGCTAAGGGTGGACACATCTTCTTTCATGCCTATTAACATTTTGTCTGACCCTTCAACTTTGTTGAGAATACGTGAGAGCATATCCTCAGACCTACCTCCTTCTGAGTCCTTTGACTTTTGGCACTCATGGAGAGGCGCATATCTATCATTCTCCCTATCCTTCTAATTCGGATTACGGTCCCTCCATTCACAATCTCAATCCTTCTAGCCTTCGTCTCTAGTCCATCCTTAGTTACCAACCTGCCTTGGGTAGTTTGAGGGATTGCCACCACCCTGGTTGGCTAGAAAGTTTACCTCCTCGTTATATAAGTCTTCAAACTTCATCTCCTCAGAATTTGAACACTCGACCCCCACGGCATTGATACCACGGGCACCAGCCACTATGACAATTTTGGATAGAATGTCAAGCTGTGTCATGATCTTGGCCATGTTTTGGTCTCTCTCATGATCTTTTTCAATCTTCTTCTTAGATAGCTTGAAGGTGAGAGGAGAGACTTGGTCCTCGCGAGTGTAAAACGCTCTGTTTATAGTTGTCATGCCATCTAAAAGTTTGGCTGCTACTGTATATGGCTGTTGCATTAAGCCTCCAGGAGAAAGTTGATAAGATACCCCTTTGTTTACCGAGTCCAAACTTCGGTAAAAGTACTGTAGCAACACATTATCGGGTAAACTATGGGTTGGGCATTGAAGAACCAAATTTTTGAACCGTAACCAAGTCTCGTGCAGAGGCTCTCCTTCCAGAAGCTTAAAGCTCTAAATGCTATCCCGAAGGGTCATCATCTTCGAGGGAGGGAAAAACCGCTCCTGAAATGTGGTTACCAATTCCTCCCACGAAGTGATGGATTCACGCGGAAACTCGATCAGTCATTTGCACACCTCTTCCATCAACGAGAAAGGGAATAATCTTAATCAGACTAACTCCTGATATATGTTTTGAACGAGAACGGTCCACACACATCCATAAAGTTTCGAAGATGCTCGTGAGGATCATCTTGAGCCAACTCGCTGAAAAGTCCCTATAGTTGCAAGAGTTTCAACATAGTGCTCGTTATGTGGAACACTGCATTTCCCTCGGCTGGAGGTAACTGGATAGCTCCAATACCTCCCATGATATGAGGACCATTGATGTTGGGCTCTTGGACATCGTTGAGATTTCCGATATCGTCTTGGTGGCTCACCTGGTTACCGTTGCTACCGTTAACACTCCTGCTTTCTGAAATATTCACACAGAAGAAAACAAAACAAAACTAAAGATTAAGTGAGTAAACTACAACTAAGAAGAACAAATTTTTTACTAATCTAAGAATTCTCGAGTAACACCACTCCCCGGCAGTGGTGCCATTTTGATGTTTGTGTAATCGAGACACAACTTCCAATGCAAGTGTCTACTATCGTACAATAGTATAATAACTCAACCAAGGGTTGGGGTCGAGTCCCAAGGAAGTGGGCTTTAGAATTAATAGAAATATAAAATTTACTTCTAATTAGTCATAGCTAAAGACATTATCGAATATAAACATGTTAAATTTAAAGGGTGACACAAAAGTGTCAATTAATGATGAGGGTTTGTCACAAGTAAGTAAAAAGAAGCAAAAATGCAAAGAGTACTAATCAAGGAGAGGGGATTCTTGGGATGTGATAGGAATACATGATAAACTAAACTATTGGGTACATGCTTTTGATGATAAATCCATTGAATATTTGTGACTAGGCTAGACTATAGTGTGGGTAAAATCTCTCTCGAGCAACTTACCCCGAATCAAATTAGTTCCTCTTAGACACCCACTTGCCATATGAATAATAGCCTCCGCCTTAGCCCACTCACTCTCTCTATCTGAGTCTGTGGGAGAAGGACTAGGGTTCACTCTCTTGAGCTGAACCTCATGTCGACGCACTCCCACCGGCTATCAATTTAGTGGTCTTAGTTTTACGACCTCTCTCTAGCAAGCCGAAAACACAAAGGTGAAATCGTATTTGCAACTATTTCATTAAGTTCCACCACAACTACTAAATGAAATCACATTTACCCAACAAATAAACCATAAACAAGCAAGACCCAATAGGTAATCTAACCCATATTCACAAAATCACACCCCAATAATTGGGGGTTTAGCTGGACATGTAGAAGAGAAAGAAATTTATACCAAAATGAGTTTACGTTCAAATGGGTATGAATATTTAAGTCTCAAAACAAGAAAATACTAAAGAATCCACAAGACCCAAGTCCAAATTCTTGTAGTTGAAACCCTTTGAATATTCAAGTTCTTTAAAACCCTCTCCAAACTTAGAACTCAGAAGTCTATGTTAAAAATTCTATATTATAATCTGATCTGATACTCAGCTACAAAACTTCAACTAGTATTTATAGTTTTCAAAAATCTATGCTGCAGCGGATCATTCGGCGTCGTTAGTCAAGATTGCCTATCAACTCGGCTATTCGCCCTTTGGTAGGTTTTATCACCATCTTTCTCTATCCTTCATCATTGTCGTGTTTGGATAATTGGTAGACATAGTACAGCTTTGCGAAACTACTCGGCGATACGCCGACTGCTCCTTTTCACCGCCGATTTGATCCTTTTTTTCATGGCTCAGCAAACTGGAACAAAAGGCGAGGATAAGACCTTTTTGCGATTCGCCGAATAGGTTCGGCGATTCTTAGGTCTTCATTTCTTCATTCTTTTAGCTGCCTTTGTTCCTTTTTTGTTAGGTAGTGTCCACGCTTTCCCTCATACTCCAAATACCTAAAAATTAATGGTTTTCATTAGATATTGAGATAAAATATGCATTTAAGGACACTAATTCTATCAAAATATAGCCTTAAATGAGTCTAATTTGTGGACTCATCATAAGGCTATGGTGAAAGTTCAACTCATCAGTGATAGACTAAAGACAACTTAGAGTCGTCAGAAGTCCTATGCATATGTGAGCAGAATGGACTTATAGTTTGAAATCGATGATTGGGATTTCCTAAAGGTGTCACCTATGAATGGGGTGATGATATTTGGCAAGAAAGGGAAACTCAATCCCAGATATGTAGGTCCTTACAAAATCTTGAAAAGGGTTGGTAATGTGGCGTATGAGTTAGAGTTTCCCGCAGAACCAGATATCGCCCCCCATGCTCCCACGGTCCGCTTAATGAGGAGTAGAAAGGAAGGACCCGGGGCCAGAGCAAGTTGGGTTGGGGTATAGTGCTACTAGTAGTAGTTCTTCTATACATTCACATCTCCTTGTTGAAGAAATGTGTAGGTGATCCGACATCGACACTACCATTAGAGAGTGTGGCTGTGAAGGATAGTTTCACTTATGAAGAGGTTCCAGTTGAGATTCTTGACCGTCAGGTTCGTAGGTTGAGAAATAAGGAAGTCGCTTCAGTGAAGGTTTTGTTTAGGAGTCAATCCATAAAGAGAGCTACTTTGGAGGCGGAAGCAACCATGATGGCCAAGTATCTTCACCTATTTCCTTACGATTCCGTTTCAGCTTGAGGCATTAGTTCCTCTCCAGTCTCTCTGTTTACTCTGGAGTAATTCAGTCTCAGTATCTTGTTCCGTCAGTTATTCCTGCATTTCACTATATTTGCATATTCTTGGAACTCAGTTTAGTTAGATATTAGTGTCTAGTACTTAGTAGTAGGGATTGAAGCTCCTCCCCTCAATTCTAAGACTTTTTAGACTTCATTCGAGGATAAATGTTCCCAAGGGGGAGATATTGTAACACCTAGGATTTGAGAAAATATTAAAAAAATGCAGCTTTCCAGGACTTGGTGCCAGAACCACGAAAGCCACCGACAGTCTATGGTTTGACACACGGTCTGTAGGTGGGGTCTAGGATTTAGGTATCTCTGATCCCACCCACGGCTGACCAGTATGGTCCGTGGTCGGACCTACGGACCATAGGTCTGGCCGTAGGTGAGGGTCAGCAACCAATTAGAGGAAAATAGTTGTTGGGTCAACTTGAAACTGTCATATCTTTTAACACAAAATTAATTAGGTGGCCCATGAACTATCAAATTAAAGATAATTGAATCCTCTTTCCAACACAACTGTGTTTGCTAAAACTAAGCTCGGAGTAAAAAGTTATGCTTGTTTTAGTGAAGCCCAGTCGGGCATAGCATAAATGCTGACCCAGTCGACGGCCGATAGTTCAAACGATGGTCCGTTAGTGACCTTGTTTATGGCCTTCGTCAGCATTTAAGTCGGGGTCGTTTTGGTTTCCCCCCTATGTATTATGCACTTAAACTACGTCGTTAGATGCCTAAACGAAGTCGTTTTACTCAGTCTAACCCTAATAATCTAGTCATACTTACCCAAAACCCTCATTCTCCAAAAATCATCAAAGTTAGAACGAAAAGAAGAGAAAGTGGTGACCAACTATTCCAAAAACAAGCAGAAGTAGTCTTCAAAGTTCAGCCCCATCCAAAGGATTTCTCCATAGATTTTTTCACCATGTATGTGGGATTTCACTAGTGGATTCATTTCACCCTCTAGGTCCCTAAAATTCAGTCAGTTCCTTGATTCTACGTATCTTGTTTAGACCTAGAGTTTCAAAAACGTTGGCGATTTGTTGTGATTTAGTTGTAGTAGTATCCTTAATCAAAATAACATGTTTCTTGGAAAGTTTACATAATTCCCTCTATCGAACTCAGAACCCTAGTTTGTGTAATTTCTCTTAGCTCATGAATTATACTTGCTAGGTTAGTTAAACTAAAAATCATGCTCCGCATTTCAAATGTCACATTCTCAGTATATAAATGTTGCATTCTAAGTTAGCATGTCACTATTTTGAGCTATTCAGTATTTAGTGCATTTTAGCTCCATATGTATTCATTTGGGAGTAGACTTAGCACCAAGTCGGACTATGGTTCAGCGTACCCTCATAGTCTTAGAACTACGTGCCCGTGTAGAATTATAAGTCCCCTCTATTGGGAATAGGTATTAGTGATCACACCACAATCATGCCTTTATACCCCCTCCCCCACCCAGCAAGGTATATTCGGTCCTTTCGATGTGGCGTATACATCGGACTCCACGTTTAGCTCACATAGTTTATGTCAGTTAATAGTAGCTCCCACAGTCAGACTCTTAGTGTATTGACCAGGTTTTAAGCATTTACTTCAGTAATTAGTTCAGCATGTTATCCGCATCATTAGGACTTAGTCATTGCATTTAATTTAGTTTTTTAGTTATACTTCAATATCTATATCTTTGCTCAGATTATATCATTTCTCAATTATGTATTGTTCAACTTATATCTCTTTCATTCAGGTTAGTATCTATATCCTGCATGCTCAATACATTCCAAGTACTGATGCATACTCTGCGCTACATCCTTTCATGATGTAGGTTCAGGCACTCAGCATCCAGATCATGCCTAGATTGATTCTGGGTACGACTTCAACAACTTTTGTGTTGAGTCCTCATAATTCGAGGGTAATAGACATGCTTTCCATTTTAGAATTTATTTCTAGTTTTCAGTTTTGAAAGAGTTAGGTTGGAGCATGTCCCAACAACTCAATTCATTAGAAGTTTTCAGACATAGTAGTATATTCAGTTTGAGTTGTTAATCGGTTCTTTCAGTTATCACTAAACTCTTATGGTTTCATATTTACATAAAGACTATTTGGGCTTCACACCAGATGTTTATTGATTTAGTTTAATTCCACTTAGTTCATGTTTACTTAGATATATCTAGTCTGTTCATGATATGCCAGACTCAAGGTTAGCTTGGGGGTCACTCGTGATACTAGGTCTCGCATTACATCAAGGGGGTAGCCTCGGGGTATGACAACCCCGTACCCCATACCCTGATCCGCCCAATTCAAAATAAAATAACATTTTAAACATTTCTTTTTTAATAATTCAATTTATTTTTCCCCTACTCCAAAACCAACCCCCCACCCCCCCCGCCCAACTGAAAAAAAATTGACAACTTAAATGTTTATTTTTGAAAAATAATTCAAATTTTAAAATTTTTGATTTCTTTTTTACTCGCCTCAACCCCTAACTACCTATACTCCGCCCCACACAAAAAAAATTTTAAAATTGGTTTTGAAAAAATAATAAAAATTAAAAATTTAATAGATTTTTATTTTCTTTAATCCACACCTACGTTAATCCCCTACCAACCCACCTCCCTCCCCCTCCCCTAATTTTTTTAAATTTTATTTTTAAAAAGTATTTTCAAATTTTTTTTAAAAAATATCTTGTTAAACCCCACCCTACCCCGACCCCCTTACTACCCCCCCAAATATAAGATAATTTAAAAGTTTGTTTTTTTTTAAAAAATATTTTCTAATTTTTATTTTTTACCCCCTACTAGCCCCCTCCCAGAAAACAATTTTAAATTTATTTTAAAAAAACAAAAAAATTTCTTAGTTTTAAAGTTCGGTCACGAGTCGGGTGTGGTTGGATTTTGATTTGATAGTTGGGGTCTGTATTTCGATTTGAAAGTTGAATATTGGGGTCTTGCATCAATTGTTGGTTGTTGGGGTCGGATCCTGATTTGGAAGATGGGTCTCGATTCGAGTATCGATGTCGAAACCCAGATTGATGGGTTGTGTTTTAGTAATGGTGTCAGGGTCCGGTCCTTGGTCGTATATCAGGTCCACATTTGAATTTCAGGTCTCAGATCGAAAGTCGTGGTCAAGTCATGGTCAGATCTCAGGGTCAGATTTAAGATCTGTCATCGGGGTTGTGTTCTAGTTCATGTGTCGGGATCATTTCCTAGATTGATTATCTAGGTTTGTTTCTGGGTCAAAAATTATTTTCAACTCTCTAGTAAAAAATTAAAGATATTATCTTTAAAATGTTTTTCATTCATAAACCAAACACTAAAACAAAAATTCCGGAAAATACTTTCTACTCACTAACCAAACATGAGAAATTAAGTTAGGAATCCACTTATTTTTCGGGAAAATAATTTCCTTCATACCAAATATGTTAAATTTGACTTCTTTGTCCATTACATAAACAAATCTTCAATTGGAAAAATGAATGTGTTATTTTTATTTTATTCAATTCAATAATTGTAACACCCCAAAATTTTCTAATGTAAGACTTGTACCATTCTTTATTTACATATAAGATCGTATCGGGTGATTCTTAAATTGTGCTTAGATTTTAAGGTCAATTATTTAGTGTGAGAACAAATTTGGAGATGAATTGAGGTCATAAGAATCCCCTAGAACAAAGTGGAGTTGAAAGCTCCCTTACCGACTAAGTTTTGTTGTAAGATTCTACTTGAGTCAACTTCAAATGACCATATCTTTTAGAATATGAAGAGTTACGTTGCCCATAACCAATCCAATTAATGGTATTTAAGTCTTCTTTTCAATGTCACCAAATTTGCACATCAATTAGAGTTCAGAGTAAAAAGTTATGCCAATTTTACTAGACATTATCGTGCCACACTCTAGCCACGCGACCGAGGCATTTTACGCACGGATATGCACCAAGGCAAAAGCTACTGCCTTCCTACGTGGTTGGCTGCGCGCCTGAGGCATTTTCTGAGCAGGCGCACGAGCGTCTGGGTCCTTTCAATCCCCCCACCCTAAAGGCATAGTGTATCTCACAAGTTCGTAAATTTACCCTAGAAAGATATGTTTTCAAGAAAATACCTTCCTCCATGGTTCATCCATCATCCAAGGTAAGATTTGACCGTAGAATTTCATATTATCTTCATCTAAACATCAATTAATATTTTCTACTCATCGAATCCATAGGTGTCAAGAAAATCCACCTCTAAGGTTTAAGAAAGAAATTCTTGCAATCATTTCATCCAAAAACCTCACCCTTCTCAAGAATTTGGAGCATATAAGGTACGTAAGTCCATTTATAGTGTTGAACTAGTTCGTCCTCATACCTTACATCTCAGTTCCGTCAGTAGCAAGTTGAATCAAGGGTTCTACCCTCAGTTTTATGAGATTCTTGAAATGAGCTATGTTATTGTTCTGAATTCTAAAATATTTAATTATTACTATGTGCATTGATATCCTTGATTTGTTTTTCATGCATATATTCTACATGAACCCTAGTTGATGAGATTTTTATTGAAATCTCTTGTGCATTTATATTCATGCATTGGTTTTTGTAATTTCAAAGTGATTTCAAGAGTATTTTTAAAGTATCTTTTGAGAAGAGTTTAAGGAAACACAAATGGTTCCAAAAGTACTATTTTCACATTGAGAAAAGAACTACTATTTTTAAGAAGACCACAAAGATTTTTCAAAATAATTTCAACCAGATAAAGATAAGTTCAATTTTCCTTAAAGAAGGTATTATTTTTTTTTATATTGAAAAGGGAATACTATTTTTAAAAAGTATAAAGAGTTTTCAAAAAAGATAAAGTATAGTTCAGTTACCTCTTAAAGAGGACCTTTTGAATAGTTATCTCAACCCAATGAGTATATTTTAGATGAGCGTATATATATATATATATATATATTCAGAGTAGTATTGAGGACCGATATGGGGGAGAGCTTAAACAACTCACATCCCTCATAAACTATGTAGGCAGCGTACATAGGATCGTACCACAACACGGACAATTCCTCACCTGCCTCTAGAAGGTTTTTTTGTGGATCCATCAGTTCAATTGTGTTATTGTAACACTTCAAAAAAAGGGACTTGTAAGCAATGGTTCAAGGACGATGTAAAAGTCCACGGTCAGTGAACCCATCCTTGAATCCAAGCCTTGTGAAAAATATTCTAAGGCAATGGTCTAAGGAAGGTTTCAAGGAATGTGGAAGAATCCATGGTCAGTGAACCCATCCTCGAACCCAATCCTTGTGAAAATATTCTAAGGCAAGATTCTAAGGCAAGGGTCTAAGGATGGGTTCAAGGATGGTGGAAGAGTCCACAGTCAGTGAACCCATGCCTTGTAAAAATTATTCTAAAGCAATGATTCATGAATAGGTTCACGACCAGTAGAAGGGTCCACGGATGGTAGACCCGTCTGTGGAGATCTACCGTCTGTGGAGATTGACTTTGATAAAAAATTCGTGGCCTATGGTTCACGATAGCCTTTACGGGCCATAAAATGATGAATGGTTGGTGAAAGGCTTTTGTGAAAGGGTCCCGTCGTTATTTTTTTAGGGGTATATGGATCTTTTCCTATGCATGTAATACCTAAACTAGGTCATTTTAATCCTAACACTAGAACCTATATAAGTCTTTTAAGCCTAAAATTTAACCATTCTAAATCACTCCTTAAATTTCCACAAATCACTTCGAGTTATTCCCCAAAAATTTCTCTCTCTAAAAGCTTGAAGAAGAAGACTAGGATTTCAAGATCAAGTCTCTAAATTTACCATTAGTTGTGGGCTTTTAACTCTAATGTGTGATAGTCTTCATCCATGGAGCCCTTTCCGCCGTGGAGGTCCCAAATTCTCTAATTTACTAAGTTAGAATTCCCCAATTGAGTTAGGGTTTTCTTCCATGTCATGGGTTCCTTTAAATATTGATTTATTTCATTGTTTTATGATCCATCAAGAATTAATTGAGATATTACATGATTTTACGATGAATTCCCATGAACCCATGGGTAACCCATGTTTTCTAAATATTGATGATTGAAAATGGGTTTGAACTATGAATGGTGAATTACGGGATTATGCATGTTCTTATGGAATTGATGAGATGATGTAGATTGCTTTGAGAGTAAAAACATATATGTTGTTGTTGTGGTTAATTGTTGTGAACAGATTTCTTACATTACTACCTCATGCATGTATATGAAATGTGTTCTTACATACAAGATTCTAAGGTTGAAGGGTCTTCTTACCTAAAATGAATCAAAGATAAGGAGCTACTCTAATGAAAACTATCTTGCATTGGTTACTAAATTGTACCTTTCCATGTTGACATATGACCTATCTTTCATTGGCAAGATGATGTGCCCTTCCATGGATAATAAGAAAAAGTTAAGAAAATGACTATTTCGCGGTATTTATGCTTAGCATCGAGAAGATATTGAGATGAGAGCTCTTCCGTTAGTTGAGGTCGGATTTCTAAAAGCAATCACTTTATCCCATACCTACGTGTGGTGCCCCCATAGGATGATTGTCTTAGATAGACATTAGCTATTGAATCCATATAAGCTAGAAGTTTATGGTCCTACCTTGGCAAGTATGACACCCCTTTTCAGTGTGGGGTAGAAACCGGATTCCGTATTGATAGCTTACATGGTCTTATATGTTGGTTCAAGGTAAATATCCCAGAATAATGACCTAAGGTTACTTCAAGAAGTATCTCACATGTGACTTAAGATGATGTCTATTTGCATTTACCATGTTTTATGACTTATGTCTTCTAGTTCTTTTACATTCATGATTTAGCTTGGTCATTCCACTTTTTGAAAATATCTCTTTTCTCATGTGTTCAAATGTTTTATGCATCACAATTATACTTGGTACATATTATGTACTAACGCATATTGTTGCCTACATTTCCCAAAATGTATGGTCAGACCTTACAGATTCATACTTCCGTGCCTAGGGATCTCATATAGAAGATTGATGTTTGGTGAGTCCTCATATTATGAGGACCGAGCTTGATTTCCATTTTGTCTTTACTTTTAGTTTTGGAACTTGATGTATGGGCTACGCCCCGATATACTCTTATGTACTACATGACGTTGAGATGATGTTTAGATTTCCACTTTTCTATATAAAACTCATATATGTTGAAACTATCTTTTAATCTCTTTATTCTATTTTCTTGTATGATGAAAAATAAGTGGCTTGTGTGGGGCCTCTCAGGGTCTTATATGCCACGTTACACCTAGAGGTCACCTTGGGTTGAGACAAACATGGTAATCAGAGCACAAAGTTTAGAAAGGTCCTAAGAAGTCTCATAAGCCATGTTGAGTAGAGTCTTGTTCATTAGTTTGAAGCGCGCCACAATTATTAATGAGTGGATATAAGATGATTAGGAAACTCCACTTCTTTCATTACTCTAAAGTGATGCGATGGAGTGTAACTCTATATATGTTTGTCCTAATCCCTATTCGGTTCTTTTCAGGAAATGGCCCCTCAAAGAGTTTACGTTAGGAGGAATGGGAATGAGAATCTCCTCAAGCTCTTCAAGTTCCGATCGACCCTTTGGCCGAGCAACTAACTAATGCGGAGTTTAGGGCTGTTTTTCAAGTATTGGCTCAAGCCATGATGGTTCAAGCCAATACGAAGGTTGTGGCCCCTGTGAATGCAAATGTGGGTACGGTGGCATCAAGAGTGAGGGATTTTACTAGAATGATTCCCCTAGAGTTTCATAGGTCCAAGGTTAAGGAAGATCCTTAAGAGTTTATTGATGAGGTATATAAGGTGTTGATGATCATGGGAGTGACACTAATGGAGAAGGAAGAATTGGCCAGTTACCAACTTAAGGGTGTTGCTCAAGTTTGGTCCAACCAATGGACAGAAGAGAGGGTAGTTGATTCAAGTCCTCTTGTTTGGGAAAATTTTAAGGTTGCTTTCCTTGAGAGGTTCTTTCCCCTTGAAATGAGGCAGAAAAAGGTGCTTGAATTCATCAACCTTCGTCAAGGAAATATGAGTGTGAAGGAATATGCTTTGAAGTTCACACAATTGTCTAGATACGCTCCTACTATGATTGCCGATCCTAGGGCAATGATGAGTAAGTTTGTTTTGGGTGTGTCCGAGATGGTAGTTAAGGAATGTCGTATCACTATGCTTAACAATAATATGGACACTTCTCATCTCATGGTTCATGCTCAATTAATCGAAGCAGAAAAACTTAAGGAATGGTCTAGGGAGGAAAAGAGGGTTGAGACCGCTGATGGTAACTTCTCACATTCAAGGTTCCATGGGCATGGTCATTCTAAGTTTTGACAAAGGTTTTCCGCCCATGGTTCCTCCAATTCTCCTTCTATGTTCAACAATGATAGGGTCTCTAACCCTAAGCTTCAAGGAGGAAATTGTAGTGGATCTTCATTGCCTATGTCTACTTGTTCTAGGTGTGGGAAGAAGCTCTAGGGGAAACGGTTAACCAACACGGATGGTTGCTTCGGTTGTGGTAAAAGTGGTCATAAGATGAGGGATTTCCTGAATTGTATGGCTAAAGGAAGAGAGGGTAAGAAAGCTCCTTCTAGTTGTTTGAATTCCAATGCTCCTACGAAAAACCGATTCTATGCACTTCAGACTCGTGGTGAACCAGAGGGTTCTTCCGATGTGGTTACTGGTATGTTGAACGTTTTCCAACTTGATGTTTATGCTTTACTTGATCCGGTGATACCTTGTATTTTGTGACTTCATATGTGGCTATGAGGTTTGATATTCTTCCGGATGTGTTGTTACATCATTTTTCAGTCTCTACTCCTGTTAGTGATTCTATTGTGGCTAAGAGGGCATATAAAAATTGTCCATCACATTGTCCCACCGAGTAGTCAAGTTTCAGTTTCCAAATGAACTCATCCTAGAGTGTACAAGGGGAAATTCAATGCCTAAGGGTCAATTTATTCATGTCTTAAATCTAGAAAGATGATTTCTATGGGTTGCATTTATCATTTAGTTAGGGTGAGGGATATAGATTTTGAAACTCCTACTCTTAAGTCGATCCCCGTTGTCAATAAGTTTCTGGAAGTGTTCCCAGATTATATACTCGGTATTCCTCCTTAATGGGAAATAGACTTTGGTATTGACCTTTTCCCAGATACGCAACCTATCCCTATTCCTCCTTACCTTTTCCTAGATACGCAAACTTCGGTATTGACCTTTTCCCAGGCATAACTTAAGGAATTGAAATAGCAGTTGAAAGATTTGTTGGATAAGGGTTCCATCCGACCGAGTATCTCTCCATGTGGTGCTCCAGTTTTATTTTTCCAAAAGAAAAATGGTTTACTCTGTATGTGTATTGACTACCGGCAATTCAGCAAGGTTACCATAAATAATAAGTATCCCTTCCAAGGATAGATGACTTGTTTGACCAATACACGGAGCAAGTTACTTCTCCAAGATTTTCATCCGGTCGGGTTATTACCAATTGAGGGTGAAAGAAGATGATATTCCAAAAATAGTTTTTCGAACTTGGTATGGTCATTATTAGTTTTTGGTGATGTCCTTTGGCTTGACTAATGCTCTGGCAACTTTTATGGACTTGATGAATAGGGTGATTAGGGAATACCTTGACATGTTTGTGATTGTGTTCATTGATGATAGATTGATATATTCAAGGGTCAAGATGAGCACACTAATCACTTGAGGATTATGTTGCGAATCCTTAAGGACCAACAAATTTTTGCAAAGTTTAGTAAATGTGAGTTTTGGTTGAAGTCTATGGGTTTTCTTGGTCACATTATTTCCGTAAAAGATTTTGATGTAAATCCTAAGAAGATGGATGTGGTCAAGAGTTGGCCTAGACCTCTATTCCCTTTGGATATTTGGAGCTTTTGGGGTTTAGCCGGTTACTATAAAAGGTTTGTGGAAAGGTTTTCATCGATTCCCTCTCCATTGATGGCGTTGACCTAAAAGAAATCCAAATTCTTATGGTTGGAGGCTTGTGAGAAGAGTTTTCAAGAATTGAAAGAAAGACTTTCTTCCGCTCCAGTGCTGACTTTACTGGAGGGGACCAATGGTTTTGTCATTTAATGCGATGCCTAGAGAATTAGGTTAGGATGCGTCCTTATGCAAAATGGGAAAGTCATTGCCTATGCTTTATGGCAACTTCAAATTCATGAAAAGAATTTCTGATCCATGATCTTTAAATAGCGGTGGTTGTTTTTGCCTTAATGATTTGGAGGCAATATTAGTATGATGTTCATGTGGATGTCTTTACCGACCACAAAAGTTTTTAACTAGAAAGATCTAAATCTTTGCCAAAGGAGATGACTTGAATTATTGAAAGACTATAACATGAGTGTTCTCTATTACCCCAGTAAGGCATATATGGAGGCAGATGTTCTTAGTCAATTATCAATGGGTAGTGTTGCTCACATTGAAGATAATAAGAAAGAGTTAGTTTGAGATGTTCATAGATTGGCCCGATTGGGTGTTCGATTAGTTGACTCTACTAAGGGTGGTGTTATGGTTCATAATAGTTCAAAATCATCTTTTGTGACCGATGTGAAAGTGAAGCAAGGTCTAGATCCAACTTTATTTGAATTGAAGGAAGCGGTGCTTAAAAAGTCTGTAGAGGTTTTCTCCCAATTGGGAGATGGTGTACTTAGATATCAAGGTCATTTGTTTGTTCCAGATGTAAACGACTTAAGAGAACAGATCTTGACAGAATCTCATAATTCGCAATATTCCATACACCCGGGAGCCACCAAGATGTACCATGACTTGTGGGAGATCTATAGGTTTAATGGAATGTAAAATAATATTATGGAATTTGTGGCCAATTGTCCCAATTGTCAACAACTGAAAGTTGAGCATCAAAAGCCGGGAGGTTTATCTCAAGATATTAGTATCCCTACTTGGATGTGGGAAGATTTGAACATGGACTTCATTGTTAGTTTTCCTTACACCTAGCATCAACATGACTCGATTTGGGTTATTGTAGATCGGATGACAAAAGTTGCTCATTTTATCCCCAGCGGAGGACTATGTCAAGTTATATTTGAAGGAAATGGTGAGGTTGCATGGAGTGCCCTTATCCATTATCACTGATAGTGGTACCCAATTCACTCTCAGTTTTGTAACTCTTTCCAAAAGGGTCTTGGTACTCGTGTTAACCTTAGTAATGCCTTTCACCCACAAACCGATGGGAAAGGGGAGCGTACTATCCAAACCCTTAAAGATATGTTGAGAACATGTGTAATTGACTTCACGGGTAATTGGGATGATCACTTAACTTTGATTGAGTTTGCGTACAACATTAAGTATCACTCAAGCATTGGTATGGCTCCATTTGAGGCCCTATATGGTAGGAGGTGTAGATCTCCAATAGGTTGGTTTGATGTGGGTGAAGTTTCCCTAATAGGTCCCAAGTTGGTACATGAGTCTATGGACAAAGTTTGACTTATTAGAGAAAGGTTTAAAACATCTCAAAGTCGACAAAAGTCATATGCCGATGTGAGAAGAAGAGATCTTGAGTTTGAGGTAAATGATTGGGTTTACTTGAAAATATCACCCGTGAAGGGTGTAATGAGATTTGGGAAGCAAGGAAAGCTTGGACCCCATTATGTGGGCCTATGTCAGATTTTGAGACGAGTTGGCAAGGTCGCTTATGAACATGAATTTCCTAGTGAGTTGGCATTGGTACATCCAGTTTTACATGTCTCTTTGTTAAAGAAGTGTGTTGGAGATCTAACATCTATTGTCCCCATAGAAGGTTTAGGAGTTAAGGAGAATCTTTCATATGAGGAAATTACGATTGAGATTTTAAACCAGCAAGTTAAGAAGTTGAGACAAAAGGAAATTGCTTCAGTGAAAGTTCTTTGGAGGAATAAGTTAGTTGACGGTGATACTTGGGAGGTCGAGGCCGATATGATATCCAGATATCCCCATCTCTTCTCACCCGTCCCTAATCTAGCTTGAGGTATTTAGTCCCTCATTGTTTACTCCTTTGGTGTCATGTGTCTTAGATATTCCCATGATTTCATCAGTTATCCATGTTCATGAAAAAGGATAATTTTTTGGGAAAAAAATTAGTTAGTTGATTGACTTCTTAATGTTTATGTGCATTTGAGTATGAGTTGCATATAGACCTTATGTTATGATGTTTTGAATATTCTTTTGCTTGGAGTAGATTTTCCTCCTCAGATATGTATATTTATGTGATTGCATTCATGTTGGGTTGTTAGATCTTTTTCCTACACTCTTTATGATGTCTTCCGTCCAATGGAGGACGAATATTTCCAAGGGGGAGATATTGTAACACCTCAAAAAATAAGAAGAAAAAAAGACTTGCAAGAAAGGTTTCAAGGACGGTGGAAGAGTCCACGGTCAGTGAACCAATCCTTGAACCGCCTTGTGAAAATTATTCTAAGGCAACGGTTGAAGGAAGGGTTCAAAGACGGTGGAAGAGTCCATAGTCAGTGAACCCATCCTTGAACCCAATCCTTGTGAAAAATATTCTAAGGCAATGGTCTAAGGATGGGTTCAAGGACGGTGGAAGAGTCCACGGTCAGTGAACCCATCCTTGTGAAAAATATTCTAAGGCGAGGTTCTAAGGAAGGGTTTAAGGACGGTGGAAGAGTCCACGGTTAGTGAACCCAATCCTTTAGAAAAATATTCTAAATCAAGGGTCTAAGGAAGGGTTGAAAGATGGTGGAAGAGTCCACGGTCAGTGAACCCATCCTTAAACCCAAGCATTGTAAAAATTATTCTAAGGCAATGATTCACGGTTAGGTTCACGACCAGTAGAAGGGTCCACGGATGGGCTTGTAGATCCATCCATGGAGATTTACTTAGAAAAAAAAATTCTAGGCCTCTGGTTCACGATAGCCTTCACGGGCCATGAAACGATGAATGGCCGGTGAAAGTCTTTTGTCAAAGGGTCCCGTCAGTTATTTTTTTAGGGGTATATGGGGATTTTCCTATGCATATAATACCTAAACTAGGTCTTCTTATTCCTAACCCTAGAACCTATATAAGTCTTTTAAGCCTAAAATTTAACCATTCTAAATCACTCCTTAAATTTACCCGAATAACTCCAAGTTCTTCCCCAAAAATTTCACTCTCTAAAAGCTTGAAGAAACAGACTAGAATATCAAGATCAAGTCATCCAATTCACCATTTATTGTGGGCTTTGAACTCTAAGGTATGATAGTATTCATCCATGGATCCCTCTCCTCCATGGAGTTCTAAAATTCTCCAATTTAAAAAGTTAGAATCCCCAATTGAGTTAGGACTTTCTTCCATGTCATGGGTTCCTTTAAATATTGATTTATTTGATTTTTTTATGATCAATCAAGTGTGAATTGAGATAAATACATGATTTAATGATGAATTCCCATGAACCGATGTTTTCTAAATATTGATGATTGAAAATGGGGTTTGAACTATGAAAGGTGAATTATCGAAATATGCATGTTCTTATGAAATTGATGAGATGATGTAGATTGCTGTGAGAGTAAAAATATATATGCTGGTTTTGTGTTTAATTGTTGTGAAAGGAATGCTCACATAACTACCTCATGCATGAATGTGAAATCTTTTCTCACATAAAGGATTCTACGGTTGAAGCGTCTTCTCACATAAAATCAATCAACAATAAGGAGCTATTCTAATGAAACATAACTTGGATTGGTTACTTAATTGTACCTTTCCATTTCTGATATATGACTTAGCTTGGATTGGAAAGATGACGTGACCTTCAATGGATAATAAGAACAAGTTTAGAAAATGACTATTCCGTAGGATTTACGCTTAGCAATGAGATGTTATTCAGATTCGAAGGCCGGGTTTGTAGAAGAAATCTCTTCATCCTGTACCTATGTGCCCCCATAGGATGATGGTCTTAGATAGACATTAGCTAGTGGATTCACATTAGCTAGAAGTTCATGGATTTACCTTGGCATGTAGGACACCCCTTATCGGTGTGGGGTTGACACTGAATTGTGTGTTGATAGCTCACATAGTCTTATATGTCGCTTAAAGGTAAATCTCCCACAATATTGAACTACGGTTACTTCAAGAAGTATCTCACATGTGACTTAAGATGATGTTTATTTGCATTGACCATGTTGTATTACTTATGTCTTCTAGTTCTTTTACATTGATGATTTATCTTGGTCATTGCACTTTATGAAAATGTCCCTTTTCTCCTGTATTCAAATGTTTTATGCATGTCAGTCATACTTGGTACATATTTTGTACTAACTCATACATTTGTCTAAATATAGGGATCGGCCTTACAGATTCACACTTCCATGGCTAGGGATCTCATAGTGAAAATTGAAGTTTGGTGAGTCCTCATATTCAAAACCGAGCTTGATTCCTCTTTTGTCTTTACATTTAGTTTTGGAACTTCATGTATGGGCTATGCCCTGATATTATCTTATGTATTAGATGGATTTGAGAAATTTTTTAGATTTATGTGTTTCTGTATAAAACACTTATATGTTGAACTATCTTTTAATCTCTTTATTTTATTTTCTTGTATGATGAACGCTAAGTGACTTATGTGGGGCCTTTCGGGGTCCTATACGCAATGTTACGCCTAAGGGTCACCTTGGGTCATGACAATTCTTTTGACATATAAAAGAAGGTAAGAAGTCAAGTAACAATCAAGAAATCACGGCAAACTCAGAGCCAACAATGGAAACATATATCAGCTCGAACACACCTAAAATTTATATTTAAGGATATTAGCCATCCAAACATGCAACAGATATAGCAGACATATATAAAAACAAATAGTCAATCAAATAGGAAGAACATCAATTAAGCCCATCAAGCGCACTAGAAAAATGTCATAAGAAAACAAAAATATAGAAATTATAAGCATTGTCTTAGAAGAAGAAAATAAACTAAGGCTAGGTTTAAGGTGCTTTGGATATGACAAGGTGGGGATTGAGAAGAGGCAAGGAGTTGAAGCAGTTAGTCCATGCGCACATTGTTTTCCTGTTGTTGATGGAGAAACTGGTCCTTCAATCTGGCAACTTCCCCTAAGACTCACTAGAGCAGTTTGTAGAGGACTAATTTCAGCTTGAATCACTCCATTTTGATCCCTAGAAACATGGAGATCAACAAGCAATTGAAAAAATGGCCAGTAACAAGGAGAGCTAGTTTTGGAGCAAGGTTGTCAAGAGGTAGACACAAACACTAACCAAAGGTCACCCTTGTAATCATATCTTTTTTGTTCAGGGGGCGAGCCTCTACCTCTGGTACACGAAATGCCTAGAACACTTTGGTTAGAAAGATCTCATTTGCCAATTGATATGTACCAGGTTGAAGATCTATCATCCTTGCCATATTCTTAATCATTAGACTGGGTCAGGCAATGGCTTCCTCCTGGTAAAGTGCATTAGCTAGCTCCATATCTCTAAAAGTAGCTTCATGTCGTCTTTCCCCCTAGGTAGAACTCCCTTGTGCACTACCTTATATAGCAATTTGTGAAAGGGATCCATTTCCTCTTTTAGCACCTTCGTATACCTTGCAATCAAACGACCCTGGGAAATCCTTGGGGCAATCAGATAGTTTTCATCCTTTTTCAACACATACTCAGCACAACCATTAGTGAGGACATGAAAGAAGTAACTCAACCTTACATGATCAAATACCAACCATACACGGGCAGCACCACGGCCCGTGGTGCACTTTCACGGTCCGTGAATGTTGGTTATGGTCTCTGATGGGGACCATTTAAATGAGGAGTTTTGGGACTTTTCCTTTTAAGTCCTATTTAAGGAGGGGTGTTTTTTGTATTTTAGAGGTTCACTATATATTGGTTTTTAAGTCTAAATTCATGGGTTTTGGTCATTACTCTCACACCCAATAGAAATCAAAACTATCCCACTTCTCTCTAAACTCTCTCTCTATAAATCTTAGAAGAAGAAGAATACATTGGAGCTAGGGTTTCAAGGTTCTTTCTCAAATTGCATGGAGTTTATCCATTGATTCTCAAGGAATCAACTAAGGTATGGTTGCTTATCACTCTTGGGATTCCTTTCCCCAAGAGGGCCTTCAAGATGAATTTCAAAACCTCCAATTTCTAGGTTTCAATCCAAAAGCGTGGGTTTTCTTTCTAAAGTGAAATTGATGTTATAAACTGACTTTGATTGATGTTATATGAACAATTATGGATGACTTTATGTTGTATTGATGGTTTCTTGAAGAATTCCCTATGAGACCCATGTTTCTCCTTCTTTTCCTAATTCTAACCCTAGTTTGTGTTAGATATTAATTGAAGGCTATGAATTGAATGTGATGTTATGTAATTCATGTTTGTATGATGATTCTACCCTAGGTTATGTATAATTTCTATGAAATTAGG
>JAJOOR010021308.1:0-33634 GCA_036250505.1 Solanum acaule | reverse complement strand
TTTTAATATTTTTTTTCGGGGTTTGGGGGGGGTGGGGGTGGACTAGTTGGGGAGTGGGATGAAAAATAAGAATTTGAATTAGAAAATATATTTTAGAAACAAACTTTATTTTTTTGATTTTTTGGAGGGGGGGGGAGTAGGAGTGGGGCTAGCGGGTGAGGGGGTCGAGGGTAGGGGTGGGGTGGGATGAAAAATAAAAATTTGAAATTGGAAATAATTTTTAAAAGCAAACTTAATTTATTTTTTTGTGTGTGGGGGGGGGGGGGTAGGAGGGCTAGCGGGGTAGGGGGTGCGGGTGGGGTAAACAAATTAAAAATTGAAGTTGAATTTTATTTTTTTTTAAAAAATCTTTAAAATATTTTTTGTCAACAAAAACAATTGTAATTTGAAGTTGAAGGAGAGTTTTGGAAAATATTTTCTTTAATTTTTGAAGGGAAGTCATTTTCCTTAAATTTGAGGAAAATGCGTTGATTTGGAAAACATTTTCCAAAATATTTTACCGAACCAAACATGAGAAAATTGGAAAACATTTTGACTTGGCATGGAGTATAAGAAAATAAAGAATACTTTTGAATCTTGTGGTCCTAAATTAAAGTTATGTCAAATATATAAAATTGTCCTTTAATCTTGTGACCTTAAACATGCCATGTGAAAAGTTAAAGTTAAAATGTTGCCAAAAAAGAAAAGGGATCATTCTTTTTGAAACAAACTAAAAAGGAAATAAGGTCATTCTTTTTAAAACGGAGGGAGTAACTCTTATTTGTAACATAAATAATTGTTTCCATTTGGGTTGAAAAGCTAAAAGTCAACTTTCATGCAAGTTAGGAAGCAGTTTTTGCCAAGATATTGTTGTTTTACAATAACTTTGAGGCAACAAAGTCGCAAGCTTTTGTCAAGTGGAGCCCTTTAATAAATTATTGTATATTTGTGGACTGTGGTTAGGCATATCAATGGATAATATTTAGACTCAGTTTAAATTGGCTTAAAAAAATAGCTTTTAAATTAAAAATAAAAAGTCAAATTAAAATGACTTTTAAGTCAAAAAAAAAATGTAAATGGAGACCTACTTTTGGTTTTTGACTTATTTTAAGTAATTTTAAACTTATTTTAAGTCATTCTTGACCTTGCCAAACACTTCATAACTTATTTTAAGTCATTTTTTATTTATTTCAAATAGTTTTTTATATTTGTCAAACACTTCTAGAAGTCAAAAACTAACTTAAAAGTAAATTTGACCAACTTTTAAGTCAATCCAAACACCCTCTTAATTATACAAGGAATTTTTCTCGGACAAATAGAACAAAGAGTTGGCTGTCTTCAATGCAATAATATTTTCTAAATATAGCTCCTGCCACGTTATATGCTATATATATTTATATAATAAATAGAGAAATTGGTTTAAAATGACCATCAACAATTTGATAAAGATTTTATCGTGTTATATATATTTTTGGCTATATAGTATCATTCTCGTTAGTTAACCAGCTCAAAAATGCTCTCCAACTAGTCAAAGCTAAAACTAAAATATCCTTCCTACTAATGATTTGTCAAAATAAGAGAAAAGGGACCATTTTTTCCCTTTTGACCATTATTTAAAATTTTAAATAGTTATGTAAGAAAAATAAATGATTTCATGTTAAATAATAATAACTCATATCTTTTGTGTAAAGAATCCGAAGAAACAATAATTGTACGTCATAATTTTTTATTTGTTAAGATGGGAAGCCTTTATTCTATTTTATTTTCTTAAGTTGTTATTATATTTTTTTGATACATTCAATCTTCTCCACCCAAAATATTTTAAATTACCCAATTACGAATAGTTCAAGGTTAAATTGGATATGTTATCTTTATTTGAAGTAATTGTTAGTTAGGAAAAGTATTTTTGAGCTACTTGATTAGTTTAACGGCATTTGAGCTAATTGACTAATGGCGAAGGTATTTTTGAGCTAAAATTGCGTTGTAGGGTTTAAGTAGACTCATTTTGAATAGTCGAGCATTATAAAAAATTATAGGTTTCAAAAACAATATCACTTAAGTCTGCCAAGAACATAAACTCTATACCCTTGAGCGCATTTTTTCTGATTGTTAAATTTTTATCATGCTTGTTCCCTTCATTTTTTAGAAAATTGCGACATTGATTCACTTATCTCCAAATATGTTTAATCTAAAATTATGTTTTATGTCCACATCCTTAAAAATCTTGACAACGATTAGGTAGATTCTTTCCACTTTGACTTCTTGGTGTCCTGTTAAATTAGCTACAATTAGCACTTTATATGCTCCATAATTATAGATATACTGAATCTTCTCATAGGGTTCAACTAATCTAAATATCCCAACAATCATTTTTCATGATAATCTCTAAAGAACGCTCCAAAAGCCACATCTCCAAACTGTCTTTTGACCCTATCATAAGTGTTCAATTTTATCTTTCCTTGCATTTAGAGGAAACCAAACAATTATTTTGGCTTGTTTGGAAGTACAAACTTGACTTAGGGTGTGTTTGATATGATGTTTTCCAATTTTCTCATGTTTAGTTGGGTTAAAATGTTTTCCAAATCAACTCAAGTTAAAATAATCTTGAGACCTTCAAGTTAATTAGACTGAAGCATGGAACTCATATTCAAGATATATGTTCTAGATTTTACATATACCTTTTGCAGAGAATTTTCATCCTCTAAAGATATCAAAACTTGTAATGACCCTCCAGTTCATTTCTTTTTGTCGTTTAGAGAATTCCTATACCGATCCAGAGTTATTTATGACTTGTTTAGACTGACAGTCCGTCACCTGGTCAGTCGTTTGGATTATGTGCAAGCTTTCATGTTTTGGAGCTTTGAAAATTTAATAATTGATTTTAGTCAAAAGTTCAAGAATACAGCCTCAAAATTCAATTCTGACGGTTGTCGTAGCTCTAAAATGTTGAGTCTGATCTAGGATGATCTTTGGTGCAGATTTTGAGGCTTCCAAGCTAATCCCAAGCCGCCTAGTAGAATTTGGCGTAAAACACTTGGAAGTTTTGACATCTCCATTGAGTCACCAAATTTGGTAGGGTAGCATATCTCATTTACATGCACGAGATTTTAAACCAAATACGAGCACCCGAGTGGAGTTTGTTTGGACTTAGCTTGAAATTTTTTGTGCCTCATGTTGGTGAAGCTGCCTTTGCGACCCTGGTGTTGCTTAAGAGGCCTCTAATTTAGCAGCCTCTGCTCTAGCTAGCATCTAGGGGTCTGTTTTTGCGGGCCAAGTCAGCTAAGGACCAGTCGCTTTAGCGGCCTTGGCTTTGCTTAGGCGATTTTTTCTTTAGTGGCTAGGGGCTCAGTTAAGGAAATTCTCCTTGCTTGTCCAACTTCTTTAGAGATTATCAATTACTTTTACAATGTTGCTTAAGCATCGTATGTGGTTGCTTTTGTAGCATCGACAGTCAGTCAAAGACTATTGTGATGTTTTTTCTCTTTGTTTTCAAACTTGATTTAAGACCGCTTTAGCTCCTTTATTTAACGGGAATTGGTGTTTCTTATTGGGATATATTGGAGAAGTCGGTGGGGACTCTCGGAAGGGGTTTGAAGATTCATTTTGGAGGTAACTATTTGCTCCCTAGACCTCATCTTGCTCTCTAATTGTGTTCTTAGAGATTTTTTATGCATGTCTGTGATTTCTTGCTTTTTGAGCTTGAATTATGTCCCCTTTTTGGACACAGGTTTAGTAAGCCCATTTGGACTTTTGATGGAGTCAATTTCAGGATTCCTGATGCGGGTCCCACATTTTTATGTTGACTTGATTTTGGGTCTATATCCAATTATTGTAATTTCGATGTCAAAATATTTGTATTGACATTGTGATTCAATTTTTGATAGTTCTGCAGCGTACAGAGGCCATTCACAAGGGAAACATTCTAGAATTGTGATTTTAGAGTGTGTGCGGTCTGGTATGAGGTAGGCTATGGATTTTTTTCTTTTAGATTAAGCTTGAGAATGTAAATGCATGTTGATTAGTTGGAATTTTGGTTGGGTTGCTAGTTGATCATGTTTATCTTGTTGGAAATCATGTTTTAGGCTTTTCTTCGGGTTTTTTTGGACAGTTAGCTTGTTGTTTCCCTTCTTGTGAGCAACCTTACCTTGTGGCCCAAGATTATACTTGTTTATGATTGTTGTAGGAAGCATCTTTGTCTATAGTCTAGGTATAAACTAATGGAAACCTTAGACTTATATTTTTGGAACTAATAGGGCTTAAAATTGCCTTGATGTCGCTTCAATGAATTAACTCCATGTAGAATAATGTAGTAGATTTGGGTATGATTGAATGAGCTTTTGTTAGGAGGTAGCTCATCTCCAATGACATTTTCTCCATAAATCCTTTTTTCTATGGCCCAAATGATTCACAATTAAGATTTCAGGTTTCATTAGATGATTTGTGATTGGTTTTGGTTTGAGATTGAAGTGTTGTATTGATTACTTTTGAGTGGATGTCATTCAATAGTGGCCTTGTGATGATGGTTTGATATGTGATCCTACACGGTAGCTTATTTGGTTGCATATTCAAGGTTTGGTCATGCTACTCTATTAATAGTCACTACTTCATATTTTGGTCGTATGATCTTTAACTATAGTTGGTGACAAGTTGGAATCTAAACCCAAGTTCATTGATCTCAATTTTCAGAGTTAATGTATAGTAAGTCTTGAGGATCGGTGCGGAGACTTCTGTATCGAATCTTCAGGAGGCTACATAGCATCGTTAGGAAGATTCTCTCTTTTGTATAGGTGTTGTGCATCTTATGTCTTATTGGTTTCATGGAATCTCACTGGTTTCATTCTTTCATAGGATGGTTCATACGCACGACTCATCGGCTGGAGGTGATCCACCCAAGCTTGGTGATAGAGCCATAAATGGGGGCAAAGGAAGACCTTGGCACCGTACAAGGGCTACAACACCAACCAGTGATAGACAAAGGACTCGTGAGATAATTGTAGAGCCTCAGGTAGCTTCAGTTCCTCCTCAGCCGGTGGGGTTGGGGCTAGCCAAGCCCCCACCCAGAACAACTATGGCTCATGAGCTTCAAGCGGCCATTACCCAATTACTTTCTATTTTGGAGGGCATGCAGCAGGCCCCAACTCCAGTTATACCAGCACCATAGGGTCTGCCTACAACAGTGACTCCACAGGTAGAGATGCCACCAACACCCACTACTACCCAGTTAGTTTCTGTGGCTAGAGCTTTGTCACTAAAGGAATATAAGATGCTTAAAGTGTTCTTGAGGTTGTCACATCCGAGGTTTTCTAGGGTGATTAGGGAGAGTGCTTATGCGTTTCTCACCACCTGCAACGAGTAGTTGCATAGTTGGGTCCAGTGGAGTCAAGAGCAGCCGACTTCACTGCATATCAGCTTGACTGGCTAGCCAAGAAGTTGTGGAATTCATACTTAGAGACTAGACTAGCTGGGATGCCTACGGTGTTATGGATGAGTTTTCAGAACCCTTGTTGTCCAGATTCGTTCTACTCTTGATGTTAGTGTTGGGCTCTATGACTGTGTCTGAGTATGAGATGAGGTTTCATGATCTCATAAGTCATACTACGATTATTCTTCCTACCAAGCAAGAGAGGGTTTGTTGTTTTGTTCGTGGGTTGAGACTTCAGTTGCAGACTGAGATTGAGTTTATGGTTTCAGTGGGCCTCTAAATCTTGGATATTGCTGACCATGCCAGTACTATGGAGCAAATCTGTCATGAGGATCATACGGGTAATGAAAAGATGGCTTGGCATCATGGTAGCTACAAGGGTCCTATTCTAGGCCTAAGAACTCATATAATAAACCTTGTCGGTGTTTTCTGCAGGGTTAGGATTGTCAACCTATTCATGTGATGCTTTAGGCCTGAGAAGGTGACCAATATAGTCAAAGTGATGCTGGTATGGGTCAGAGTTCGAGGGGATCATAGTCATGGGAATTAGGCCATGGTTATCAATATGTTGTGGGCCAATATTTATAGGGTTGTTATGACTACAAGGATTTTTATTATTAACCTGGAGATTCTCCTTGGTGAGGGGAAATTCCAGCAACTCCCTATCCAGCTAAACTAGTTAAAATAGTAGCACTTCCAGCTAGAGGTGGTGCCTAGGGTTAGGACCGATGAGGTGGTCATCAGGGAGCTCTGGGAGGATCTCAGGGAGACAGGTCAGGTGGTAGGACTAATGCTCGAGGCAGAGGTGGACAAGGCCACCTATATCCAGTACCATTGAGGGCGGAGGCTGAGGCACCATATGATGTTATACAATGTATGATCTTTTATGCCATCATCCCACCTCGACTTTTTTCAATCCTAACTCTACTTTTCTATATGTTTCTATATATTATGATTCCAATTGAGTTTGATTTCAGAACCTTTGGTAGCATCATTGCATGTTTCGACCCATTGTGGGTGAGTCTTTAGTAGTGGGTCAATCTTGTTTGGTGACTATTTAGGAGTATAACACTCGGGCTGGCCTTATTGTGCTAGGTATGTTGGATTTTGATGTTATTATGGACATGGACTGGTTATCCCCCTATCGTGCTATCTTGGATTGTTTTGCAAAGACTATTACATTAGTCATGCCTAGTGTTCGTTCGGTGGTGTTGCTGGGCTTTTGTAGTCACTCACCAACTGGAGTTATTTCTTTTATTAGGGCTCAAAGGTTAATGGCTAGCGGACATCTAGCTTATTTTTTTCTATGTGTGGGATGTAAGTAGGGAGGTCCCTATGGTTGATTCAATCCCTATTATTGAAACCCAATTTTGTTCTATTTTCCTTCCGTTAATTTCTTTATGCTTCTTGAGCATTAATAATTTGAACGTATTATTTTTTCTAGCTTTATTACTATATTTACTATAAAAATGTTCTTTATTTGTATTTCATATATTTTAGACATAAAATGTATTATAATTAATTATGTGTTCCAAGTTATTGGTAAAGAAGCACTAGAGATTAATTTAAAGGAAAAAGACCATGAAAATTCGTTCAAAATAAGGCACAAACTAAACAAAATTTCAGCCCCCTTTTTACATGAATGTTCGCTCAAATGAGCCCAAATCAGAAAATGTCTTCGGTCCACATTCAATATATAAATGGGAAAATTACGCGAGTTGGCAAACATCACTAGGTTATTAGTCAATTAGGGTATAGTTTAATTTATTTTCTGTCAGTAAATATAGTTTTAGTTTTTTTTGCCATTAATAATGGGACCCACCACCTCTTTGTGTACCGAACTAAAGAAGCCTTCATTGGTTATGGTATATGATTTTATACAAAATCAAATTTATCTCTCCTATCCTCATTCCCTATTTTTCTTCTAAAATCACTCTTCCACTTCCAATTTGAAATTCGAATTCCACCTTCTCCTCTAATCATGTTTTCACTTTTTGCAGGTAATCATCAAAATCGTGGGTGAATATTTTTTTTTTTTTCATTTCTCAACAATTGTATATGTATTATGCTTATTAGTTTTTTGATAATTTTTTCTAAATATTCCCTCATTAATTATTGATGAGTCCACGATTTGGACTAATTTAGGGGTTTATTTGGATAGATTTTGTGTCCTCAAACACTTGTTTTGTGCCAATAATTGATGTAAAACCCTTGATTTCTAGGTGTTTGGATCGAGAAACAAAGCATGGACACTAACTTGCAAAAAGGAGTGAAGCGAGCTGAAAGATCGAAGAATTAAAGGCCTAGTGATCGCCGAGTCCCTTTGGCGAGTCGCCTAATGACCTTTTGACCGCCTAAAGTTCCAGTGTGCCAAGCCCGGAAGGAGAAAATCAATTTGGCGATAGAAAGGAGCAGTCGGCGTGTCGCCGAGTGGTTCCGCAATGCAGTGTTGGATCGCCCAAAGTTACAGAACTTAAGAATGCTAAACCAAAGCAGAAAGGCAATGAACTTGGCCAAAGGGCGGATCGCCGAGTTGATCGGTGAGCCCAACTTACTGCGCCGAATGGTTCTTCACAACATATTTTTGGTGACTATAAATACATTTTCGAACATTATGTTTAGTATCAAATTGTATTTTGAACATTCATTATAGTAATTTTTGAGTTTGAACTCTAAGTTTTTGAGACAACTTTTCCTTAGCTTTGAAGAATTGAAGTTTTTCCATTTTTGAGAAATTGGAAGTGGGTCTTTGAGATTCTTCAATTTGGACCTTTGTAAAGACGAAATTAATCTTACCCAGTTGATGGAAACACAATTTGGTAACGATTTCTATATTTTTATGATGTCTAGCTAAAACCCCAATTTTTGGGGTGTGATTATGTGATTATGGGTTGATTTAGCTTGTGGGTGTTGCTAATTGTTAGTTTAAATGTTGTTTAGAAGTGATTTCATTCAGTAATTGTGGTTTAAATTAAAGGGTTGTAGTTGCAAATGCAATTCTACCTTAGTGTTTTTGGCTTGCTTGAGAGAGGTTTTAAAACCAAGATTATTGAATTGATGGTCTGTGGGTATTGTGTTGTCATGGGTTCAGCTCGAGAGAGTGAATCCTAAACCCTTTTCCACACATTCAGCTCCAGAGAGTGAATGGACTAAAGCGAAAGCTATTCTTATTTGCTTAGTCACTGATTTACAGCTATTTACTAACTTGATTCGAGGTATATTGTTCGAGAGAAACCTTATCCCCACTAAAGTCTAGCTTAGTCACTGATTTACAGCTATTTACTAACAGTTGCAATCACTCATTTGTCTATATTAGCCTATAATCCAAGCACATCCCAAGAACCCGTCTCATTACTTGTTAATTCGTGTTATTTGATGTTGTTGTAGTTGATAGTTAAAACCAAAACCCCTTTTATTTGACATTTGTGTCACCCCTTAATTTGAATTATGCTTTTATTCATAAATGTCTATTCCTATGATTGACTTGAACATATTCTTAGTTTACTTTTGAATCTTAAACACGTACCACTCCCTATAGGATTCGACCCCAACTCATTTAGTTGGGTTATTATACTGACTAGCGATCGTTGATACTTAGAATTGGATGAAGTGTCCTTGAGACGTTAATCAAAATGGTGCCGCTGCCGGGGAGTGGTGTTGGTTAAGATTCCTTAGTTAAGTTGAATTTTGTTCTTATTAGTTATAGTTGAATCTACTTACTTTTAGTTTTGTTTTGTTTGTTGTTATTTTAAACAGGGAGTGTAAGTGTGAACAGAAGCAATGGTAGCCAAGTAGGCCACCAAGATGACATCGGCAACCTCAACAATGTCAATGAGCCTAATGTTAATGACCTTCATCTAATGGGTGGAATTGGTGTCATTCGCTTGCCTCCGGCGGAAGGGAATGTTGTGTTCCATATTACAAACACGATGTTGCATCTTTTGCAATTGAAATATTTGTTCGGTGGGCTGGCTCATGAGGATCTCCATGAGCACATTAGAAACTCTATTGATGTTTGCGGCCTGTTCTCCTGCAAGAACATATCCCAAGAGTCGGTCCGGTTGAGGTTGTTCCCGTTTTCTTTGATGGGAGAAACATGTAAGTGGCTGGCTGAATTACCACGAGAATCAATCACTTCGTGGGAGGAGCTGGTCACCGCATTTAAAGTGCAATTTTTCCCTCTTTCGAAGATGATGACTCTTTGGGACAACATTCAGAGCTTTAAGCATCTAGAGGGCAAGCCAATTCATGAAACTTGGCTATGATTCAAGAAGTTGGTGCTTTAATGCCCAACTCATGGCTTGCCTGACAACGTATTACTGCATAATTTTTACCGAAGTCTTGATTCGATAAATAAGGGTGTTGCTGACCAACTTTCTCCTGGAGGTTTGATGCAACAACCTTATGTGATAGCAACTCAGCTCTTGGATGGAATGACCACAGTTAATCGGGCTTGGTACACCCGCAAAGATCAGGTCTCCCCTCTCACGTTTAAATTGACCAAAGAGCAGCTTGAGAAAGACTAAGAGATGGACCAGAACATGGCCAAGATCATGACACAACTTGACATTTTGTCCAAAAATGTCATGGGAGCTAGTGCTCGAAGTGTCAATGCCATAGGTGTCGGGTGTGTTAATCCGGAGGAGGCCAAGTTTGAGGCTTTGTACAACGAAGATGTGAACTTCCTAGCCAACCAAGTTGGTGGTTATCGTTCAAACTATCCAAGGCAGGGTGGTAACCAAGGTTGGAACAGGGAGGAAGGTTGGAAGGATCGTGATCGAGAGTGGAGGGTACGTAACCCCACTTGGAAATAAAGAGACGGGGAGAAGGATAGATATGTTCCTCCTCATGAGCGCCAAAAGCCAAAAGATTTCGAGGGAGGTCGGTCAGAGGATATGCTTTCTTGTATCCTCAACAAATTTGAGGGGTCAAAAAAGATCTTGAAAGAAATTAAATAAGATGCGTCGACCCTTAGCTAGACGGTTACCTCCCACTCTGTCTCAATCAAACAATTGGAGACCCAAATGGGTCATATCTCGTCTCATTTAAACCTAAGACATCAAGGGGTGTTGCCTAGTGATACTATGGTCAACCCCAAGAATGAGGTTTGAGCGTGGACTTGCGTCGTGCCGCGACGTTAACTAAAACACTGCTTGGGAGGCAACCCAAGTTTCTAGTTGCTTTCTTTTTGAGTTTGAAATAATGGTGTGTTGATTGTGCAGGTCAAAGTGTGGAAGGTGTTTGAAAAGTGCAGGTTGGCGAGCTAAAAGTCCACTCGGTGACTCACCGAAGAGGTTGGTGAGCCCGACTTGGACCGTAGTTGGACTCAAGACATTTTTAAATTGGAGTCTGTAAAACTCGGCGAGCCTAGGAGCATATTGGCGAATCACCGACCAGGTTGGTGAATCACGAATTAATCCGCCGTTTGGACCCCCCATTAACTAGAGGTCCTATAAAACTCGGCGAGGTAAGTGCCAACTCGACGTGTCCTGGAGTGCTTCAGCGAGTAAAACTTATGTCGCCGAATGGGCGAAAACTGTACTGTTTTTAAAGGCCAAAGGTTTAAACTTTCAAACTCTTTCACTTTCCCTCACTTTTGAACTTCCCAAACTCACATCCGCACAATATTTTCCATATTTTTACATTTTTATCGCATTTTAGTCATCATTTGTGTGTTCGGAATTGGATTTCTTTGCCACCTAGCGTTTCAAAGTATTTATTCGGCTTCTAAGGTTGGTTTGCCGAACCCCGAATTTACATTTAGTGATTTGAACTCATTTGCAATTGTTCTTATCTTAGTGCTGTGTGCTTGGCCTCTCTGATCGTAATTGTATGCTTGATTGCCTATTTTAATTCGAATATCTTGCCTAAGTTGTCGATATCGTTGATTTCCTGAATGTTGCATGCCTTAAAATTGGTCAAAATTGTTGAGTGTTATTTTGTTGCTGTTGGGTCTAGTCAGGTGAAGTCTAAGTAACCCGAATTTGTGCCAAATGACGTATTTTGCCCAATGATGGAGCGGTTGGCGTCATTTTAAGGGCAAAAGTCGTTAAATAACCAAATTTGGCCAAACCGGGAGAAGTCTTAGTATCCCGGAGGCATGGGTAGTATGGGGCTAGGTTTAATTGAATGGGTGCATATTTTGATTTTGTTTTCGGGGGTTGCGGGGTTGAATTTGGAAGTCGAGGTTGAGAATAGGCACCTAGGGTCGTTTGGCGAGCTGGGTTGAGCTCGCCGAACCACTCAGCGGTTCACCGAATCCCCCTTATCGCCTTTAATTTCATGCTAAATCTTGAGGTTGGTTTTGTAACTTTCAGTGAGAAGCCTGAGATCGCCGAATGCACTTGGCAACTCGCCGGAAGTCCTTCTTAATCGCCCTTTCTGCGCCCCTAACCCCTAAAAATGCACTGTAACTTTCAGCAGGCTTGTCCTTGCTCGCCGAAAGGCCCCTCCCATCGCCGACAAGCCATTCGTTTGAGAAAATTTTAAGCTAATCCTTTCGGTGAGCCCGATCTGGCTCGCCAAAGAGATTCGCGACTCGCCGACCGGATCGGTGAGTCTGTTTGCAATCATTTTTCTGCACATTTACTTGAACTGTTCCTAGTTCTTTTCGATATTTTTGCAGACATGGCTAGACCAAAAGTGGCCGGAAGAAACATGCCTCCCCGTAAGTGGGCCAAGGGAATAAAAATCAACGAGGATTCAACTGCATCCAAGGCAAATACTACTAAGCTCCCCACATCAAGTGGGAAGGGAAAGGGCAAGGCACCTGCACCTGTGTCACCGGAGGCCAGCAGTGACGGTGACATCATCTATGCTACTCACCTCACCACTTCTGAGAGTGAGAGTGAGCACCAGGATCCTCAGGCACTTTTGAACCTGAGGAAGATAAGCTATTAGCAGCCTAGAGAGTGGAGCTGTGATCCAAAAGGATGAATGATCCATCTAGGATCAGGACATACCAGGACACTACTCCTTCTCCCGCTCTAGCATAGGCAGGGGTCTTAGCACCACCAGTACAGGGTCCTCCTTCTTGGTCTATGAGCAGACTGAAGACTGAGGACCATCATAGAGGAGAAGAGGCTCTCTACTGATGGGGTGATAGACAGGTACCCGGAGATCATGAGCTGCCTAAGGGCTCAGAAGTTCCAGCTGTTCACCAAGCCCCATGGCCCGTACATTCCGAGTTGGGTCAGATAATTCTACAGTGCTCACAGTGCCTTGATACCACAAAGGAAGAAGCCGACAACCAAATTCAAGCCGATTGACTATGTGGTCGTCTGAGGTAAAAGGGTGCAGTGTGATTATACTGCCATTAATACAATCCTAGAGTGTACGATAAGGCTTGAGGATGACTGTCAGTACAAGATCAGGACAAAAACGCTGGAAGCATGAAGAAGTGGTTGGCGCCGTTAATATCAGATGGTACTCCCAAATGACTTGAGGTTGGGGTAGCCATTGAAAAGAAGGACCTCAATGTAACTACGAGGTATTGGTTTGGCTTCATCAACAGTACCATCATGCCATCCCAGAACGAGTCGATTCTCCGACACGTCAAAGCAGCCTGTCTTGGGTGTATCATTAATGGGACATGACTGAATCTGGGGATAATTATGGCTCAGGAGATGCTTATGAGGGCCAAACAGAGGCAGACGTTACTTCTTTTTCGGGTGTTGATCTTCGAGCTGTGCAGACGAGCTCGGGTTCCTAGAGATGAAGAAGAAGGATATGGAAGTGATTCCCACATCCTCTATCGACATCCAGAAGATTGAGGCGGAGAAGAAAAAGGCAGCCCCGGTGGATACATCCCCGGTTCTAGATCCTCAGACATTACCTGCAGAGGCAACATTGCCTACTACGGCCCCTGGGCCTTCAGGTACATCTAATGTTGTTCCTTCTGATACTCCCAGTTCCTCTACTGCCCCATTGCCTTCTAGATCTGGTATTGTTGTTGCTGCTACCTCCCGACCCCGGCTTACTCAGGCTACATTGCTACGGATGGGGCAGCTAGCCCATTTTGCTGATCGTCGTGCTGCCAGACTTGAGGCCTCCATTCCAAGCATGATTCAGACAGCCCTCGCTGATAGCGGTGTGCGAGCGTGGCCAAAGGGCCACCGATGAGGTGACGACTCTAAAGGCCGCTATTGCTGCACTGAGTAGAGATGTGGACCAGCTGAAGTCCACCGACATGTCTATGATTTTTGGAACGGTAGAGATCCCAGATGTGCCAGTTGAGCCAGATATGCCTCCGTCTACCACTAAAGATGATGTTCGATCTGAGGAGGTAGCTGGGCACGAGTCTAAGGCTGAGACAAATGAGGAGATGCTTGAGATTGCTTTGGAGGCTTCTTACGAGGGCCTTACAGAGACTGAGGAGGCCATAGTAGATGCAGTTGTGCAAACTTCTTTGGCAGATACGCCTTTGGCTAACCCTAGTAGACCTACTACTTCTGAGGCGACTCTGGGCACTGATGCCCAAGATCAAAGTGATGCATCGGGCACTGATGCCCAGACATATGGAGCGACTGTTTAGACAGGATTTCTCTTTACCTCCCTCTCTATTTTTCTTTATTGACTTTTGGATATTTTTCTTGCATTTGAGGACAAATTGTTTTTTTGTTTTGTGGTTGGGTGAGGTACTTTCATACCTACCTTTTTTTAATAATATTTTTTTGTATATATTGGGTTTTTGAGCTATATATTGTGTTTTGATACTGCTTTTGTGGATATTTGAGCTTGTGGCTCCTTGTTTTAATTGTAAATGATTTTTGGACCCTTTCGAAAAAATTTGTGCCACCTCTTGATTGTGTTTGAATGTGGTTGTTCTCTTGCAAATTTGAGTATCGGTCTTGATCAATACCGATGACTTGAATAATGCTCAAAATCGAACAAAAATGAATGTGAGGCTACGATGAGGCCAAATGAAGTTGCATAGACAATATGTGAACTTTTTGCATCTCGTTGTGACTAGTCGGTTATCAAATGAGTCTCTTGTGATGAACATTGCACACTAGCGAAAGTGTGGAGTCTTGTTTGATATTGGTGTCAATGCCTTATGTGATGTGCTTACCGTGAACCATGTGTGATGATACCTAGAGTTTGCCCCGTTGGTCCGGTTGACTAAGTGATGAAATCTCTTGAAATGATCTTAGGCAACTTTGAAGAGTGTGAAACAATTTGACATTATACCTCTTTTGTGGCCAACCTTGTGAGTGTGTGATCTTTGCTTGAACACCCTTTGAGCCTTAACCTTTTTCTTGGAAGAAACTTGATGCAAATTATGACATCTCTTTATCCATTACCCATAATCCTCATGATTTGTGATTTGTTTGAATAACCAACTTAGGCCAAAAGCCTAAGTTGGGGGTGTGGTGAAAAGAGAAGGTAAATCAAGAAATGTAAATAAGTCCCCTTTGACCCATGATTTTGAGAAAGATGGAACCCCTCCATACAAAAAAAAAGAGAGAAGAAAAGAAAAGAAAAGAAAAAGAATGAAAAAGTTGTGGAATAAAAATGGGGTATTCGGTATTCCATGAAAAGTGAATAATGGGGTGACTTTTGAGCACGAATGAGAATGATGAAGAAAAGGGAAAGAAAGTGTTGTTCATACCACATTTGATGAGGATATCAGTCATTAAGCATAAATGACCATACATTTACACTCATCCTCGTTACAAGCCTTGAAAAGACCTTTTTGATCTTGAGTGAGCTGAAACAAGTGTTGATTGGAAAATAAGGGCAAACCTATGGGTGAAATCATGCATTGTGTTCATCTTTGTGAGTGTGAGTGTTGTATGTGATTCCGAAACTTTAAATTGTTGAACCATTGTGTGTGAATATGGAATCATTCTTTGTGTGAGGGCAGTTGAGTACCTTTGTTGAGCTTGAACTTGCAATTGAAACAAGTATTGTGAACTTGAGAATCTTTGATAACGGTGAGTGACAACTTGAATCTTTGAGTGACAATTGATCCTTGCATGAGTAAGTTGAGTCTTTTTGTGTGCATTCATGATTGAGTCTTGTGTAGCACTGTTTGAGACATCTTTTTTGAACTGCTGAACTTAAGTTTTACTTGATGACAAGCAAAAGTTTAAGTTGGGGGTGTTGATGAGTCCACGATTTGGACTCATTTACGGCTTTATTTGGATATATTTTGTGTCCTCAAATACTTGTTTTGTGCCAATAACTGATGTAAAACCCTTGATTTCTAGGTGTTTGGATCGAGAAACAAAACATGGACACTAACTTGCATAAATGAGCGAAGAATTGAAGGCCTGGTGATCACCGAGTCTCTTTGGCGAGTCGCCTAATGACCTTTTGACCGCCTAAAGTTCCAATGTGCTAAGCCCTGAAGGAGAAAATCAATTTGGCGATAGAAAGGAGCAGTCGGTATGTCACTGAGTGGTTTTGCAATGCAGTGTTGGATCGCCCAAAGTTACAGAACTTGAGGATGTTGAAGGCCAAAGCAGAAAGGCGATGAACTTGGCCAAAGGGCGGATCGCCGAGTTGATCGGCGAGCCCGACTTACTATGTTGAATGGTCCTTCACAACATATTTTTAGTGACTATAATTACATTTTCAAACATTATGTTTAGTATCAAATTTTATTCTGAACATTCATTATAGTAATTTTTGAGTTTGAACTCTAAGTTTTTGAGACAACTTTTCCTTAGCTTTGAAGAATTGAAGTTTTCCATTTTTGAGAAATTGGAAGTGGGTCTTTGAGATTCTTCAATTTGGACCTTTGTAAAGACGAAATTAATCTTACCCAGTTGATGAAACACAATTTGGTAACAATTTCTATCTTTTTATGATGTCTAGCTAAAACCCCAATTTTTGGAGTGTGATTATGTGATTATGGGTTGATTTAGCTTGTGGGTATTGCTACTAGTTAGTTTAAATGCTGTTTAGAAGTGATTTCATTCAGTAATTATGGTTTAATTTAAAGGGTTGTAGTTGCAAATGCAATTCTACCTTAGTGTTTTTGGCTTGCTTGAGAGAGGTTTTAAAACCAAGATTACTGAATTGATGGTCTGTGGGTATTGTGTTGTCATGGGTTCAGCTCGAGAGAGTGAATCCTAAACCCTTTTCCACACATTCAGCTCCAGAGAGTGAATGACTAAAGCGAAAGCTATTCTTATTTGCTTACTTGTTGGTGTTTGAGAGAAACCAACTTGATTCGGGGTACATTGTTCGAGAGAAAGCTTATCCCCACTAAAGTTTAGCTTAGTCACTGATTTACAGCTATTTACTAACAGTTGCAATCACTCATTTGTCTATATTAGCCTATAATCCAATCACATCCCAAGAACCCGTCTCGTTACTTGTTAATTCGTGTTATTTGTTGTTGTTGTAGCTGATAGTTAAAACCAAAACCCTTTTTATTTGACATTCGTGTCACCCCTTAATTTGAATTATGCTTTTATTCATAAATGTCTATTCTTATGATTGACTTGAACATATTCTTACTTTACTTTTGAATCTTAAACAAGTACCACTCCCTGTGGGATTCGACCCCAACTCATTTAGTTGGGTTATTAAACTGACTAGCGATCGTTGACACTTAGAATTGGATGAAGTATCCTTGAGACGTTAATTACTTATCAAATTATTAGTTTTTCAAAAATAAAATGGATGATTCGACTCCATCTAAGAGGATTACGAGAGATACGCCATTGCATGTCCAAGCTGTTGTTGACAATCCACCTTCGTTTTTAATCAGTTTAACTTAAGATTTTGGAGTCAATACAGAGTCTATGGAAAAATCTATACAAGTTCTAGATGAAAAATCTAGTGAAGAACTGAGATTCAAGAAAAAAAAATGAACAAATTGCATTTCAGAAAGTCATCAAAAATGCCAAGGCAAGTGACATTAAAATTGTTGAAGGAGGAAGTAAGAGAAAAACCAAAGATAGTAATTCAGAGGTGTGTCTACTTTATCAGATCTGGACAAATCTGAAGAACATCGGGTATTTGCTTAAAACACAATTGTATCTAGATATTTGTATATTTCGTTAGTTGTTTACAAATTTACATAAAGTATGTGTATATTTCCTTCTTAAATCATATTTGTATATAGATATATGTATATTGTATATTATATATTTCATGTTCAAATCACATTTTGTATTAGTTATTTGTATATTTTGTTTAGTTATATACAAGATTATTAAAGTTTATGTACAGTTTCTGCCTAAATCACAATTGTATATTGATATTTATATATATTATTAGCTATATACAAATTACTTGAAGTTTATATATATAATTATTAATAAAAAAGAAACTCATTTTACACGCCTTTACATATGCTCATATACTAATATAATACATATACGAAGTTACTAATTTGCAAATTGTTATAAATAACTATATACAATGCATTTATATACAATACATTTCACACAATTCATGTCACATATACATAATATGAGAAATTATACAAATACATATATATATATATACACGATTTTTGACACATGCGTTGCACGTGATTATCAATTCAAAAAATTTAAGCGAAGATTTGAACAATAAGTTTTGCACAAAATAATATTGCAGATTTATTTGTGAATGTTCAATGTGGATTGTCATATATATATCTCTTATTCACACGAACCTATAAAGATGGTCAATGAAATTTTTTTTTAGTTAAATGAAATAATGTACATATTTATTTCAATTTTATGAGGTTGAATCATGTAATTAGTCGTATCTCACTAATATTATCTTATAGACGATATTTGTTATATGTTTTTTGTCATCTACCAGATGTGCTTTGCAGGTGTATTCAACTTAATCTGTTTAGATGTCATATGAACATGTGGAGATGTCATATAACTTTTAAATGATTCATATATATTCACATATTTTCACATTTTTTGTGAGTTTTATTAGAAAAAAAAAAAGAAATCGGAAAATTTTAAAATAATATATAGAAGATCTTGTTAACTTGATAATACATTTGTGACATATATAAATACTGAAATATGAACTTTTCTTCGTCGAAAATACTGTAATATAAAGAAATAGTAAATTAGTAAAACTAAAGGGCAATGTTTACATAGTAATAACTATTTTTAATCAAACTTCCTGACAATCTAAATCACATAAGTAATATTGATAAATAAAGTCATTCTTTGTCCTAAGCATCAAAAAAAAAAAATTGTGATAATTCTTTTACTCTTGAGAAGTTTAATAATTTTGAAAAAATGTATTCAGAAACATATATCTACACCAAAAGAGAAATCGATAACAAAAACAAATGAATTTAGACTACAATAAAAATTAAACTAATACAAACTTTCCCAGACGGTATTACAAGTCAAATGAACTTTTATTGGTCGAAAATACTGAAATATTAAGAAATAGTAAATAAGTAAAATAAAAGGGCAATGTTTATATAATAATAACTATGTTGAAACAAACTTCATGACAATCTAATGACATAAGTAGCATTGATAGATAAAGTCATTATTTTATCTTGGGCATCAAAAAAACAAATCGTGACAATTCGCTAACCCTTGAGAAGTTTAATAGTTTTGGAAAAAGATATTCAGAAGCATATATTTATATCACAAGAGAAATTGTTAATAAAAACAAATGAATTTAGGCTACAATAAAAATTAAACTAATACAAACTTCAACTGACGTTATTACAAGTCATATAAATTTTTCTTCGTCGAAAATACTTGATATTAAGAATTAGTAAATCAGTAAAACAAAAGAGAAATGTTTATATAATAATAACTATTTTGAAGCAAACTTTCTGACAATCTAAATCACATAAGTTACATTGACAAATAAAGTCATTATTTTGTTTTGTGCATCAAAAAAACAAATTGTGACAATTCTCTAACTCTTAACAAGTTTAATAATTTTTGAAATAGATATTCAGAAGCATATATTTACATCACAAGAGAAATTGTTAACAAAAACAAATGAATTTAGACTACATCATATTAATTTCATATATTGGAACATTACATACTAATGTATATACTAAGCAAAAAAATAATTATTATATCATCATAATTATTTTCTCAAGTACTCGAGGTTAAGGTACATACCCTCTTAGGATATAACAATTTACTTCATCAGAATAGTGGTATCTCATATTCCGCTAAACTTCGAACTCACTCAACGATAATAAATCACACAAAAAAATTTAAAATGCAAGAAGAAGAAGAGTAGAAGATTAAAAAAATTATCGTTGAAAATGAGAGGAAACCCCTCTATTTATAGTCAACAAAGAGTAGTATGAACAAGTGTTTTTTGTGTCTTATCTTAAAAGTCATGACCTTTCCGAGAAGTCAAAACCCTTTTGAAAAGTCACAACTTATTGAAAAAGTCACAACTATTTGGAAAAGTCACAACTCATCGAAAAATCACAATCCTTTGAGAAAAGTCAAAACTCATCGAAAAAGTCACAACCTAAGTTAGGGATATTATAGTAATTTAACATTCAAGTTAAGAGTTCATGCTTTTAAGGTAATATATATAAATATATATATACACACACAATAGTATGAACATTAAACAATATACAAACCTTACACAATTATATATACAAACAAATTACACCAAAAATTAACAAATTACAGCACACCCTTTTCGTCGAATTATGTACAATTCATATATACAATTGACATACTAATTTTATACAATTAATAACACATATACATTGTATAAGAATTTTACACGATTACTTACATATATACAATTATATGAATAAAAGAATATACAAATTGTACAATTGTATATACAATAAAATTTACAAAGGTTTTTATTTTTATCAAATTAAAGTACACATTTTTTGTCGAATCATAGACACTTCATATATACAAATCCCGTCATTCAATTTTCGAACAAAAAATTAAAATAGAATTGTTAATATACAATTTATCTAATCTTGTATAAACAAATAGAAATTTTTATGAACCACTAGAATCAACAAAACAAAAAAGAAAACATATTCAATATTTCAATTTATGATATATACAAATCAATTGTATACTTTCGTACAGTTCAAAACACGAAGTTTCCTTCAAAGAAACCTTACTTGGCATTGAATATAGTAAAATAGTGATTAATCCGATGGTTTAGTCGTATGAGGAAACAAGTTGGTATGGTCTTTCTATCGCTATAGAACTCTTTTTTGGAAAAATATTTGATTTTAGACGTTTAGCTTGAATCATGGAATTATGTAAATTTACTGTTACCGTATTTAGCGCTTATGTTTCCATCTATTTAAAAAATAAAAATAAAATATTGTATAAATTTAAAACAAAAAAAAAAAAACGTTTCATACAAAATTAAAGCTTCATAGCAAACTAAACTATACCCATAGAATGTAATTATGTAAATTATACCTATAGAGCGTTATTTCATTAAATTTGTTTGTCATAAATGAAATTTTCCCAATAAAATTGAATAAATGGCACAACACGATTACTTATACTCTAAATTGGCAAAAAATAACCTCTTCTTCTTTTTTTGCATAAAAAGTTTTTTCCCATGGCTCAGAGGCAATGGAAAATGTCATTAATCTATAAATTTTAAGTTTTATATATTAACAAGGGAAAATGCATAAGTACCTCTCAAACCTATGCCCGAAATCTCAGAGACACACTTATACTATAGTGCCATGTAGGTTGAAAAGGGCGCGGGGGGTGGGGGTGGGAGGAAAATAGGACCTTAGTATAATATAGTGTGTCTCTGAGATTTCAGACATAAGTTGAGGGTACTTATGCATTTGCCCTATTAACAATAAAATAATATTTAAATGAAAATTAAAGTCACTTATATACTAAAAACATAGCAAATAAATTGCTATAATCAATTAAACTACACTTGTACAACAAAAATCTCCTTGTATTGAAAATGATTACTAGCCAATATTTTTTTTAACAAAAATGGAGATAGCAATAGGGAGAGCTGGAGAAAGAGGGGCAGATGCTTAACAGGGAAGGACAGGGCAATAATTGCTTAAATGGGGCGGGACAGGACATGAAAAAAAATACTAAATACGAAAAGACAGGTTAGGTTGTAAAATAGTCTTGAACCTACGCATAGTACTAAAAATTTATAGGCATAATACATATATTTGATTCTAAACTTGGCTTTAAATTTAAATTTTGACCTCCAATTTTTATAGTGCAAAAACAGACACTTTAATTATCCAACTTTTAAATAAATAAACATGCGAGTCCTAGCTGGCAAAACGCGTGATGTGCACTTATTTTGCGCGCGTTAGGAGTAATTTTCGAGGTCCACAACAGTGAAAAAAAATGCTGAAATGACAACTCTACCCTTAATGAATCCCTTTTATATATATCTTTATATTTCCAAATCAAAATCTCATTTTTTTTCTCCTCTTTCAAACCAAGATTTTTTTCCCTCTCTTTAGAACGATTTTTGCTCATATTTAGTGCAAAAGACTTCTAATTTTTTTTTTTGTCATTGTGGAAAAAGAGCTATAATGAAAATTTCTTGGTTTGCAAACAATTTAGGTTGTTGGTTTCTTGAATGTGAAGATGGTCGGGTATGGTTCCATTTTAGACATCTTTTTTTTGTTTAAATTTTAGTTCTCAAGATTCAATTTTGATAGTGAATTTGTTCTTCTTAAACAGGTTGGATGAAATTTTTTTAGGTGGTTTGAAGTTGATTATACTGAACACGCTAGAATTGCTATTTCGGGATTACAAAAGAGGATATTTAATTAGTTGGCAGCCATTGAGTGACTCACTAATACACGTTGGAGCGTTTGCATTTCACACTTTTTGGCTGCAAAAATCCCGTGTTTATTTATTTAAAAGTTGGATAGTTAAAGTGTCTATTTGTGCACTTTGAAAGTTGGAGGTCATATAATTTGAAACCAAGTTTAGGATCCAATATATGTATTATGCCAAATTTATAGTTAATACAAGTATACCAAATAGTAATGCAACATAATAATACCAAATTAAAATTTCACAGCAAAGAGAATTTTTTTAAGTTATTACATCAAAAGTGTAAAAGCCAATTAAAGATTATTAGGCAAATTTATTAACTTGTCTTCAAACTAAATGGATTTAAATTTAAATACATAGTCACAAATTACATTTGCTAATTTTGTTGTTACAAATTTGAGTTTCCCTGCAATGGCATCTTGATTTTCTTCACCTTGTTGATGAATTCTATCACAGTTTCTATGCTTTTAGCATCTGAAACAAAAACACAGAAAATAATTAAAATCTTGACATAGAAAGAGAGAAAATTTATGATGCATTATAGCTAGAGAGATAGCTTGTATATGTCATGTTAGACACCACAAAAACAATTTTAACGATAATAAATATGCAAATTAATAAAGACGACATTAGTTAATTGTCATTAGATCTAATGTCTTTATAGGTTTTAACATCATTTACAAAGAATGCTAAAAATATAATTGTTTAGTAACTGTCAGGGGCGTAGCCATGTGCATGTGAGGGTGTCCAATTCGTCGGAAAAAAATACTGTATATACAAGTAAAATGATATACGAAGTGATTAAATAATATATTCTGGACACCCTTAACATAATAGACTGTCGTAGCACAGTGGTTTTAGACCCTTTAGATGGGTTCCAGATGCCTTGAATGAGTTAGTGCTTGCGTGTTCAAATCTCACTAGCAACAATTTTTTCTCCTTTTTAAAAAGTGCTTTTGTTGTGCAATTTCTGGACACCCTTCATAAAATTTCTAGCTCCGCCACCGATAAATGTATCTTAAAAAAACATATTTAACAGCAATTTGGAATTTTATAAAAAAACATATTTAATAGCAATTTGGAATTTTAATGAATTACCTAGGTTTGGTACTTTGTGACCCTCTGGGTAATGAATCACAACAGGATTCATGAAGCATCCCACAAGTTCTTCTTCATTTAGTATGCGAGGATCCTTTTCACCTGTACAACACATAAACAAGAGAAGGTGTACATACTGACGATTAATTAATTGATAGAGGTCTTAAATTCAACAGATATATCATTTGTTTATGAAAGAACATGACTATTATGAAAAGTTATTTGTTAATGAAAGAACATGACTGTTATGAAAAGTCTTCTCTTATATTTTATAAATATAAGGATTCTCTTAAAGTAGCATAAGAATAAGTCTGCAGTTATATACAAGGATTTTGTGGTATTCTGAAGGGAATTGCTTGTCCGTATTTTTCCCAATATATATATGACCAATATCTTTTTAAGAAAATTGATTCTTCACGCCTCAAAGTCATCTTTTTCTTCAATTATATTTCCTATTATTTTTTTTTATAACAAATATAAATTTGTTTTTGTAGCCCTAAAATTAGAGATTCAACTTTTATGTATATGGAATAGGTCATGTAAGAGTGAAAATAGTCAAATGGGTCATAGCTAATATCATATCTCCAACTATACATTTATAATATGTACTTTATGGAGAGGTCCTATTAACTTTGTATTACTTTAAAATGGAATAAATAACCCCTTAAGTATTGAGTTGTCATAGAGAGTACATTTCAATCTCTTTGAGAGAATGAGAAGCAAAAAAATAATAATATAAGAAGTGTTTTTATTATATTTATGTTATAATTAAATGATTTAATTTATTTACTTCTTACAAACAAAATGATATTTCCTTTAATGAAGGTAATTACTTTTCTTCACCCACTTTCCTGATGAAGAAGGAACAACAGTCGTAACATTTTCATCTTTGACATATTGACTTCACCGATGACAGTGAAGAAATAATCAACGGCGAAAAGGAAGCCAAGGAACTAAGAAGATGAAATAATAACAATTCTATTTTTATATAGTCCGAGGGAGTAATAGGACTCTCATGAAATATAGATATATAATTACTGTCAAGTAAATAAGTATTTTTAATTGGCCACGAAAAGTACCTATGAAGTGCAAAGATGGACACTCAATTGGAGATGCAAATGCATTAGAAGCAAGCTTGGGACATCCAAATTGGAGTCCTCCAAATTTGGCCCCTGCTATTATGATCACAAAATTTATTTTTGGGACTTTGGTCAAAGCCACTCTTTCCCTTTGCATTCCAGGCATTGATGCAGTTAAAATTGCTCCCTAAACAAATATTAAAATCACATAAAGTAATATATATAATGAAATTTCTGATTAACTTTTATAATTATATAAGAATGAGAGAAGTATTGAAAACACTCCTAAATTCGGTACAACTTGTTAGTTCATCCCGTGTTGACAAGCTTAAAAATACTTCTTTACTTGACTATCTGAACTTAAATGCACCCCGATATTGCAACATGAGTGAAATATATACACCCTAATTTCTCGTCAACTTTAGGGATGTTTTCAACACTTTTCTCGACTTTTTATCTGTCAATAGTTCGGAGATGAAACTAATAATTTGCGCAAAGTTGAAGAGTTTTTTTTTGATACATCCCTCGGTAAGAATTAATCCAATAAGGAAATAATAATATATAATAAGACTTACCTGACTGAAACCTAAAACACCATCAAATGGTCCATACTTTTCCATGTTAGCTTCAACATATTGAAGACATTCTTCAAAATTGTAAATTTCCTTGAAGTCCTACAATATAATGTTAAGATACTCAATGAAAACATATATTATTCATTTATCATAAAAAATTAGAACGTATGTTCTTGTTGCTCATCAGACACAAGTTCTAGCTTTTGTTTATAAGGCAATTTTTTTTAGAATATTTCAAGATAAAACCTGCTTAATTGACCACGAGTTCCGTACAAAAGAAAATGGAAAAAAACAATTAAGGAGAAGGACCTTATTAGCTAGGAACCATTCATAGTAGGGTGGATGAAAAATGTCATGAGCATCCACTTTATCTTGAAGTAAAAAAGGTCCATCCAAGAACACCAAATCTAGCTTCTCAAGTAAAAATTGTGGCCAACCAAGTACCAATTCTTTCTTCAATATTTCAGCACTACTTCCATGGCCATGGAGGCAGAGAACTCTGGGCTTCTTCTCATATTGGTAATTATCCATATATAAAATTATAGAAGAAAACAAGAGAAGAGCTAGCTGTCTTTTGTCTTAAGCAAGTTATCCTTGGAACTAAATATAGTACTCTAGGGAAGTTGTTGCACATAGAGTCTCATATTTAATTTTCACAAGTGACAATTGTGACATCTACGTACATTTACTAGAAGGGCATAGGGGCCCAACCCAACATAGTAAACTTGTTGTAAACAAAGTATTATTGGAACTTATATCAACTATATATATAAGACACAATTTTCAACGAAGCAACATATTCAAGTTATGAATGATTTAGTTAAAGGGACGATCAACTAAGTCTTTGAAAACCATCCAAGAACTTTCTTATGTAAGGCTTTTTAACTGTGATCTAGTAATGATATCCAAAGATGCATGTTCCACATAGAAGGCATGCCAACTGAAGAGAGGAATAGATAAAACAGAATCCAACCTCCTTCAAAAGGGAATAGACTTCTTTTTTCTCCACGTATAATATACCTGCAATCACATAGAAGAGATATAAAGTAAAGAAAAGTGTATTAGCAACTTAATATGTCCATGAATTTCTATTTTACAACCGACAATGACAAGTTTGCTTAGCAAACTTTTTCTAGTCATTGCATGCCCTACGTTTTATGAGCAAAAACAGTCAGAGAGATGAGGCGAATAGAGCTACAAATTCAATTTGAGGTTATATTGTCAGTATCAAGAAGAGTACTTGTTGTACACTATAAAATTGTTGCTTCAAAATGTTTCCAGGAACCAAACTTAGTTGGTTATCTAGTAGGAATTCTTGCATTTAACCACTCAACATTCATATATTTGGTGCAGTAACCACATGGGAAAAGATAAATAGAAGCTGAACAGGGACATAGTACCATTTGAGTCTTTTTGATGAGTCTCCTGCAATTTCTAATAACATGTATCAAGACTCGAGTAAGTGAGTATGAGAATGAGGAGAATGTATTCATGAGTTTACATTATCATTGAGATCCTTGAGTCAAGTCGTTCATGCACATAAATTTCGCATGAACTCCATAAGTTGAGTATCTTTGAGAGGAGTAGTATCTTCAAGTTCTAAGTTCTTGAGCATTGAGTTTTAATCCTTTTGAGATTATATTCCTAATCATGGGACTACTACATGTTACCCAGGAAGTCCTTGAGTTGAGTTGCTCATGCCCATAATTCCGCATAAGCCCTATGAGTTGAGCATTCTTGAGATGAGTAGTATCATGAAGTCCTTGAGTTGAGTTGTTCATGCCCACAATTCCGCATGAACCCTATGAGTTGAGCATCCTTGAGATGAGTAGCATCATTGAGTCCTTGAGTTCTGAAGTTGTTGAGTTCCGAGTATTGAGTTCAATGTTTGGTTATTGAAAACCTTGAATTGAGTCGTTCATGTCTATAATTCGGCATGAACCCTATTTTGAGAAGTCTTTTACAAATTTTTCTAAACTTGTTTTATGACTTGAGTACTTGAGTATGAGGATGAGTAAAGTTGAGTTCATTTTTCAAAATGAATATATGGGAACTAAGTATTTCCAAGGGTAAATGTTTTCACATTTAAAAGAGGAGGAAACTGAGATTTCTAAATGAGTTTAAAAGGAGTTTTGAGTACTATCTCTTTTTAGAGAAATCTTTTGAGTAATTATCTCAAACCAGAGGAAGAGAAATGTTTTTAAGCATATGAGCTAAGTTATATTTTAAGAGTAGTATTGAGCACCGATATTGGGGGGGGGGGGGAGTTCTAACAACTCACCACCCCCATAAACCATGTAGCCAACGTGGGTAGAAAGGGTCATACTTTTTAGATGATTCCTTATTGCTTTTAAGCATAAACTAGTGGATCCACTTAGTTAGTAGGTCCTATACCCCGACAAAGTATAGGACATTTTTGGCAACGTGGGCTAGACGTTGTATCATCACATAGCTCATAGTGATGGTTGTCGGTTAGAGAATCTCCCACCCAGAGTTATTTTGTATTTTCATATACATAAGAGTTATTATTGTATTTTTACATAAAATTGAGTTTCTATCTACTCTTTTAAAAGCTTTTCATATATTACATCTTTTATTATTGCTTTATGTTGGAATTGAGTATCTTTGAGTTGAGAAGCTTTAGCCGAGTATCTTTGAATTGAGTATCGTTGAGTTGAGCCTTATTTCATTGAGTTGAGTTGAACTACGTTTCATTGAGTTGAGTTGAGCTATGTTTTACTGAGCTGAGTACCTTGTTGTTGAGTTGAGTATCTTATCCTTGAGTACTTATGAGTTGAGTAAGTTTGAGTAGCTTTGAGTATCCTTGAGTACTACTGAGTTGAGTAAGTTTGAGTACCTTTGAGTATTCTTGAGATTGAGTTGAGTTGAGTGAGTTTGAGAAGATGTAAGTATGTTTTTTTCTATTGGTTCAAGCTTATTTTTATGCTTTAGAATTTCCCTTACATACTCGTACATTCCATGTGCTGAAGCCATTTGGCCTGCATCTTTTTATGATGCAGATATAGGTATTCAGGGTCATCAACGGAAGCTCCATTGATACCACTTGCAGTTCCAGTTAGCTATGGTGAACCTCCTTGCTTTCGGAGGGTTCCACTTGTACTTTCAGTTTGTTAGGATGTCGTGGGTCTTGTTCAGATTGCCATCTTTGTCAGTTAGAGGCTTCATAGATAGACAGTAGAGTTTGAGAAGTCTGTTTCATTTATTTTGTTAAATGTTTTAAAGACTTGAGTTGCCTATTTCTGGCTAGTTGAATATACTATTATATTCTGAGTTAATCATTTGAGTTAAAGCGTTGTATTTGAGTTCAATGAATTTTATTCAGTTTTAAGCTTTGTATGCTTGAGTTAGTCTTCCATTTGTAGTCAGCCAACATGCGGGTTCGCTTGGGGACCAACAATGGTTCTCGAGTGCCGGCCACGTCCAGGGTGTAGACTCGGGTCGTGACAAAAAAACTACCTCACAAGTGTAGAATCAATGAGTGAGTATCAAATAACATGCAATGGTACTCACAAGCAAACCACTAAACACGAGGTAAACCAAAATAGAATACGGATACTCCTATCATTCCAACCGAACCTCCACAACTACAACCTGCAAAAAAACTAGCTCAACTTAACAATCCAGAATTCACGAAACACATAGTACTTCAATAACCACATCTCAACCATTACAGATCATCGACACTCAAGTATCAAGTTCATCAGTCATAAGCTTCACAAAAGCACTCACAAGTTTACATATGGTAATGATGTACAATGCAATGCAATGAAATGAAAAGTAAGGTGATGCATGCATGCCTTAATGATATCCGTTGAATATCATGTGGAACCCATAGAGGATGCACAAGGGTTCATGTACCCGCCTAAATCATTTTCTATCGACATAATCATCACTCATCGAAATCATGTTCCATCGGCATCGCCGAAAACATTTTTCATTGGTATCACCTAAACCATTTCTCATAGGCATTATCACAAATAGATCACATCACAATGTTTCAGAACCAATACAAATAGGCATGTTTACAATAGTGAGGAGATGAAAACTTCCATATCAATTCTCAATTTATAACAACCCAACTATAGTATTTAATGAATAACATGTCAATATTACCACTCAAATCATTCACAATATAACACACATCAAATTACCATCATGTCGCCTTTTTAACTATCCCTTTTACATCATTAGGATCAATAAATATGAAAAATTCAACTCATCACAAATTCTCATTACTACCCAATAAATACACCAAGAAAATAGAAGATACTACATGCTTAACAAAGGCCTAGAAGTCCACTTGCCTCAATTAATAAAACAATCACTCCGCAACTTGAGTCTTCCCTTTTCGTTGGATCTCCAAATCAACAAAATCTATTGAATAATAGAATCACAATGAGAATTTGAATCTAATTTCACTCATATCGAATTTTTTGAAAATGGGGCTAAAATTTATGTAAAAATTTAATTTGAAAATGAGGGTTAAATTTGAAATTTCGTACAAATTTGTGTTACCCAAAAAGTTGAAACTCATTGGTGAAAACCATTTAAAAAATGGAGTTCAAGCAAGCCTTAAATCATCAATTTATCAAAACCTTTAAAACCCTTTAAGAACCTTTAAGATCAGGATCAAAATTCATGTTCAAACCTCAAAATCACAAAATAGTTAATGGGAAAAAGATATTGGGAGTTATAAATCGTTACCCAATCGATAAATCTTGTAAGCTCTTTTTGAAATTGCCAAAACCGAGCTCTTGATAATAAAAAAAATAGAGAAATAGAATTGATACCCTGACTTTGAAAACAATCTATCTAGGTCTCAATTGCTCATCGCAATTACGATCCCAAACCACGTAGTCGCGCTGAGTAAAGTAGTCAACCCATTTATTTTGACCATTGCGATCACGACAGGACTTCACGTGATCAGGGAAAATAAGCCTATGCGATCGCGGTGGTCCACACGCGATCACGACTCACACAAAATTGACTCCATGCGATCCCGAGAGAGGATCTCACTAAGGCGATGGCTAAAATACCAATCATCAGAAACAGAAAACCAACAATAATCATACAAGGGACAAAATTTCTGAATGGACCCTCGGGATTCGTTCAGAACTCTGAGTATACAAACCATGTATGCTACCCAACTAAATTTGACGTTCTGAACTTAATGGATCTGTTGAAACATGGTTTCGAGGTATCTTTGATCAAAACCTATGAAAATTGCAAGAAACTTAAAGCTCAAAAATACCAAAATCTTCTTGGAACCTCTGAAAATTCAATCAAGTTTTTCCTTAGGCCTAAAATCATCCTCAAAAATCAATGGAACCATCAAGATTTTATTCCAAGCATCCAAACTCCGAGTGTTGACCAAAGTCAGCTCAAAAACTAAATTCCCTTAAACCTCCAACTTATAACCTCAAATCCATGAAACACCTCAGAATTAGAGAGCGACATCTCTCCTTGACCAAATTTTGCATTCCGGAGCTATGGATCTGACAAAATTCTATTCCAAGTCTCAATTATCTGATTGATGCCAAAAACCACTCTTAAAGACTTTAACTCAAGAAAAACTCAAAATTTCCAAAAATCACAAATTGTTAATCAAATTCAAAACCAACTTCACAAATTGATCGAAAAATCATCGGGGAAACTATCGGCAGGGGTAAGATGGTAATTTTACAAAAAATTCCAAAAATGACCTTTCAGGTCATTAGAGTATGTATCTTGTGTGATTCACATGTATCTTGAATACCAGATACATCAGAGAGTGATGAGAAAGATTGGAGGAAGGTGAGGAAATCGAGTGAAATTTATTTTGTAACCGAAATACATGTGAACCCATTTGGAAATAGTGTATCTTAAACAAATTACACCTAATTTTGACCCACATATCCCAAGATACATGTATTTGAATGTATTTGGTCACATCAAAATTTGATAAGATTCGTAATATTACAAGCTATAATGTATCTAAATAATTTTCCCCTAAACTAGTGGAATTTTAGTAATTTTCCCTTATTATCAATATGACCCCTAATTAAGTAATTTTATTAGTTATTATATAAATAAATTTAAATACATATTTAAATAATATTTAGCTATTATATTTGAAAATAATTTAATAACGACATTCAAAACTCAAAACATTTTAGACATGGTAGACATGAGAACCTATATAAATCATAAAAAACTATATAGTTCATATGTATCGACCCTAGTTATCAACAAAGCAACAAAGTCAAGCACTAATATTGTTGTCTTGCGTCCTTATGGTACGCTGAATTGATAACCTGTGATCATTACTTATATTTGTTATCAATATGACCTCTAATTAAGCAAATTTATTAGTTTTTATGTTTAATTAAATTTAAACTACACATTTAAATGATTTAAAAAAAATATAATTTATTAGTTTTTCAATAACAACAATCAAAGTTCAAATGTACTACCTTAGTTAACAACAATCCGATGAAATCACACATTAATGTTATAGTCTTGCATCCCTATGTTATGTCATTTGATAACTTACAAATTATTACTTAAATTTGGTATTAATATGACTTAAAATTAGGTTATTATTAATTATTATGTTTAAATAAATTTTAACTATATCTATATAATTTTTAAAATTAGTATTATAAAAGATCATATTTTAATTGTAGTGCTTTTTGTATCAAATTGATATAGTTTTCTCATATCAATTTGATGAAATCATATATTTAAAATTGTTGATAAATTTCACACAATTAAACTATTGATAAGCGGAAGGTGACAAGTTAGTATAGTTTTAATTTCATCAAATTGATATAAAAAAAAGATGAAACTTGTAGTGTTTTTTTTTTATAGTTTTTTTGAAAATTTAAATTTAATTATAAAATATTTAGTTGATCTAGTTAATTTACCTTCAAAAAACAATCAAATTATGAAAAACAATGTGGGATGAAAGAAGTATAAAACAAGAAAAAATAATTTAAAACAATTTATAGATATATAATGACGAAGGGGGAAAAGTTTTACAAATTTAAATTTAGTTCAAAATTTCAAATCCATTAAATATATATTGTTAGTGTTTGTAACAAATTTTAAATATATGAAAAATAAACCAACAATAAATAAAATCAGGAGAAACAAGAATATTACTGATAAGACAATATGGGTTCAATTCTGTTCCTCCCTTGATTCTTCTCTCTCTTTAGATTTCTCTGTGATTCGAGGGCCGTTAGAGGGGTATTTATCGAACTAGGATGATTTATACTTGATCTCCATAATTTGAGGGTCGATAGTGGCTTATTTCTCGAACTAAGATGATTTGGACTTGATCTCTATGAAAAAAAATTGTGGATCCTCTTGAAGTATTTGATTAACCAGATGAGTCTAACATATTTTGATCTCTTTATGAATATTCCAAGAGTTTACGAGAAATTTGATATTTCTTTGAGAAAGACAATATTTGATGTGTTATGATCTCTGTGAATATTAATAATTTATGGGATATTCGAGATTCCTCTTCAAGGGAAGATACTACCCTTCATATAGGCTTAAACTAGAGTTTAAGGTAGAGTTGCCTCCAAGAATCCTAGCTGGAGTCGAACACGTCTTGTAGAATTACACAAAATTTTAGTGTCTACACATATCTCTTGCTTCAAGATTTATCGAAGTGTAGATTTGATGAAACTAAAAAACGAGGTCTGAAGTACTCATTTTTTCACCTTTGCATAATTGATTTGTGAGGGAAGATATGAAGAGCACATTTGCTCTAAAATATTAAAATTGTAAAATTTACTTTTTAGTTAGCTTTGACAAAATTGATGACTTTTTAGTGACAAAGAAATAAGAGATTGACTTTTGCGTGATAAATCTAAAGTTGAATGATTCTTAGGTTAACTTGTTTAATAAAAAAGACTTTAATTTGTGTAAATTTTAGAAATTAAATAACTTTTATATAACAATAATAAATAAATAATTTTGTGTGATAAGTATACAACTTAACCAACATAAATCTTTTGTATGCATTTACTATTAGAATTTAGAAAATAATAAAAATTGACTTTATTTAAAAGACAAAAGGTTTGTATGGTCTTTTTAAATATTTGTCGCCATTTTTGAGCCACATAATTGTGGTCATTTAGTAGCTCTATAAATTAAATTCGAAGGGGACTTTGAGATATTTGTACTGTCCTACTGCCATGCATCGTTTTCCCACTTGTATGCTTTTATGAGTGAGTTCAAGGAAGTTGGGTATCATACAATTATGCTTTTATGAGTGACCAAACCGTTATGGTACGGAGAAGTATGGAAAACTTTTAAACTTTTGTCACGATTCAAAATTACAAATTGTGATGGTACTTATGTTTCCAATTGATAGGTAAGTTAATCCAATACTTTTATTAATTCAATTCAATATAAATAAGGAAAAAGTATGTGACAAGTAGAATATACCAAGCACCAAGTCTTTCATAAATATAAATTGCGGAAAACTAAAATATCATCCAAGATTTGGTGTCATAAGTACAAGAGCTTCTAAACTGTAACTAAGGGTGTGTTTGGTATGAAGGAAAACATTTTCCCAATTTTCTCATGTTTGTTTTGGGTTAAATGTTTTGGAAAATGTTTTCCAAATCAACTCATTTTTCTCAAATTTAAGGAAAATGACTTCCCTTCAAAACTTAAGGAAAACATTTTCCAAAACTCTCTTCCAACTTCAAATTACAATTACTTTTTTGTTGAAAA
>JAJOOR010021307.1:0-24013 GCA_036250505.1 Solanum acaule | reverse complement strand
CCTCCAAAGTAGACCCTCGAAAAAGGCTTCACTTGGAAATTTCAGATTTTGATACGGTTGCTCTAAAATTTGGGTTAGACCCATTTCCCACTCAATTTGACCCCCTAAACAAGAATATGAAGTCGGATTTTCAAAAAACGAAACGGTTTTTTTTTTTTTTTTATATAAAGCTAAACAAGTTTCCGGTAACTTCCGAAGCACATTTTTAAGAACTTTTTGGGTCATTTCAGGAATCACTCACAGTTTCAGCAAAGGTCTACAGCCCTAGCACCTTCATCAACTAGTGCTCCATCCCCCAGGTTTCGACAGGATCAGAAAGGTAGGGAATCAGGCTCTAAGTCTCAGGGAAGTACTTCAGGTAACAGGACTTTCCCAAGTTTTCCAAAGTGTGATAAGAACCATCCAAGTGAGTGTCTTGCAGGCAGGAAAGGGTGCTTTGGGTATGGTCAATTTGGGCATAGGTTAAAGGATTGCCCTACTGCCAGACAGGGGCAAGGAGGTAACAATAATAGGGCTCAGTCTACCGCTCCAGCAGCACCAGCAGGTCGCCCAACTCAGCAAGGTGCTTCATCTAGTACAGGTGGTGGTCAGCACCAAAACAGGTTGTATGCTCTTCAGGCTTGCCAGGAACAAGAAGGTTCTCTTGATGTGGTCACCGGTACGTTATGAGTCTTTCATTTAGATGTTTATGCATTGTTAGATCTAGAGGCTACACTATTTTTTGTAACTCCCTATATAGCAGTAAACTCCAGTGTTAGTCTAGAAACTCTCTCAGAACTCTTCTTAGTCTGTACTCTAGTTGGTGACCCAGTTATAGCTAGGCAAATATACAAAAATTTCCCTGTCACAGTTTCTCATAAAGTCACCTCAGCTGACCTTCTAGAGATAGAAATGGTAGATTTCGATATCATTCTAGGCATGGATTGGTTACATTCTTGTTATGCCTCAGTCGATTGTAGAACTAGGATCATTCGAATTCAGTTTCCAAACGAGCTTGTCTTAGAGTGGAAGGGTAGTAGCTCAGTGCCTATAGGTCGATTTATCTCTTACCTTAAGGCTAAGAAGATGATCTATAAAGGGTATATCTATCATCTCATTCAGGTTAAGGATTCAAACTCCAAAACCCCAACTCTTGAGTCAGTCCTAGTAGTAAATGAGTTTCCAAAAGTGTTCCTAGAAGATCTTCCCAGAGTTCCTCCCGAAAGGGAAATCGACTTCAGAATAGATCTTCTTCCAAATACCCAGCCCATTTCAATTCCTCCATAAAAAATGGCTCCATCTGAGCTTAAGGAATTGAAAGACCTTCTATCTAAGGGCTTCATCAGACCAATATTTCTCCATGGGGTGCTCCAGTGTTGTTCGTAAAGAAGCAAGACGGTTCCCTCAGAATATGCATTGACTATCATCAGTTAAACAAAGTCATAATCAAGAACAAGTATCCCATCCTCAGGGTTGATTACTTATTCGACCAACTCTAGGGTGCTAGTTGTTTTTCTAAGATAGACCTCAGATCCGACTATCATTAGTTCAGAGTCAAAGATAGTGCCATCTCGACGACAGCCTTCAGTACTCGGTATGGTCACTATGAATTTGTAGTTATGTCTTTTGGACTAACAAATGCTCCTGCAGCTTTCATGGAATTAATGAACAGGGTATTCAAATAGTATTTGGACTTGTTCATTATCGTCTTTATTGATGATATCCTCATTTATTCTCGAAGTGAGGAAGAGCATGCGACTCATTTTAGAGTTGTTTTGTGAACCCTCAAAGATCACCACCTATTCACTAAGTTCAGCAAATGTGAATTCTGGTTACAATCAGTCACTTTCCTTGATCATGTGGTATCAAGTGAAGGGATTTAAGTGGATTCTCAGAAAATTGAGGTGGTACAGCATTGGCCTGGACCCACATCTCCAATAGATATTAGAAGTTTCTTAGGTTTGGATGGTTATTACCAGAGATTTGTTGAAGGATTTTCATCCATAGCTTCCCCATTGACCAAGTTGACTCAGAAGAAGGTCAAATTTCAGTGGTCAAATGAGTGTGAGAAAAGCTTCTCAGAACTGAAGACTAGGTTGACTACAACTTATATCTTGACACTACCAGATGGTTCAGATGGTTTATTGTGATGCATCCAAGGTCAGCCTAGGTTGTGTGTTGATGCAGCGAGCTAAGGTTTTATCTTACGCTTCTAGATAGCTTAAGGTCCACGAGAAGTATTACCCGACTCATGACCTGGAGCTTGCAGCCGTAGTATTTTCCCTAAAAATTTGGAGACACTACTCGTATGGTGTTCATGTTGACGTGTTCAAAGACCATAAGAGCCTTCAATATGTGTTCACCCAGAAAGATTTGAATCTTCGTCAGAGGAGATGGCTTGAATTCCTCAGAGACTATGAAATGAATATGCACTATCATCCAGGTAAGGCCAATGTAGTGGTTGACACCCTCAACAGACTATCCATGGGTAGTTTAGCACATGTTGAGAAGGAGAAGAAAGAATTAGCCAAAGATGTTCACCAGATTGCTCTTTTAGGAGTTTGCCTTACGGACACATCAGATGGTGGTGTGATAGTTCAAAATGGATCAGAATCTTCATTGGTCACGGAGGTTAAGGAAAAGAAGGACAGTGATCATATATTACTTTAGTTGAAAGATGCAATTCATTAGCAGAAAGTTGAGGTTTTCTCCCAAGGGGGAGATGGTGTGCTTCGTTACCATGGTCGATTATGTGTTCTTAATGTGGGTGAGTTGAGGCAGAAGATCCTTACAGAAGCTCATAAATCCAGGTATTCCATTCATCCAAGTGCCACTAAGATGTATCGTGAGCTATGGGAAGTCTTTTGGTGGAACGGAATAAAAAGGGACATACCAGACTTTGTGGCTAAGTGTCCTAACTGTCAACAGGTTAAGGTAGAACATCATAAACCAGGAGGTATGACTTCAGAGATTAACATTGCTACATAGAAGTGGGAAGTGATAAACATAGAATTCATTATGGGTTTACCTCGTACTCGCAGACAACATGACTCCATTTGGGTAATAGTGGACAGAGTTACTAAGTCCACACACTTCTTGGCTGTCAAGACTATAGATTCAACAGAGGACTACGCAAAACTTTGCATCTATGAGATAGTAAGGTTGCATGGGGTTCTCTTGTCTATCATCTCAGATAGAGGTCCTCAGTTTACCTCTCATTTTTGGAAATCGTTTCAGAAAGGCCTTGCTACTCAGGTAAATCTCAGTACAACATTTCATCCACAGACGGATGGTCAGGCAGAGCGTACCATTCAGACCTTAGATGACATGTTGAGAGCTTACGTGATCAATTTCAAGGGTAGTTGGGATGATCATCTACCTCTCATAGAGTTCACCTATAATAATAGCTTTCATTCCAGTATTCAGATGGCCCCATATGAGGCACTATATGGGCGTAGATGCAGGTCTCCAATTCGTTGGTTTGAAGTAGGTGAAGCAGCCTTGATTGGGCAAGATTCGGTTCATGAGGCTATGGAGAAAGTTCAACTCCTCAGAGACAGACTAAAGACAACTCAGAGTCGTCAGAAGTCCTATATAGATGTGAGGAGAAGAGACTTAGAGTTTGAAATCAATGATTGGGTTTTCCTGAAGGTGTCACCTATGAAGGGGGTGATGAGATTTGGCAAGAGAAGGAAGCTCAGTCCCAATATGTAGATCCTTACAAAATCCTAAAAAGGGTTGGTAATGTGGCTTATGAGTTAGAGTTACCAACAGAACTAACAACAGTTCATCTAGTCTTCCACATTTCCTCGTTGAAGAAGTGCGCGGGTGATCCGGCATCGATAGTGCCATTAGAGAGTGTGGTTATGAAGGATAGTGTCACTTATGAAGAGGTGTTAGTTGAAATTCTTGACCGTCAGGTTCGTTGGTTGAGAAATAAGGAAGTCACTTCAGTAAAGGTTTTGTGGAGGAGTCAGTCCATAGAAGGAGCTACTTGGGAAGAAGAAGCAGCCATGATGGCCAAGTATCCTCATCTCTTTCCATCCAATTCTATTTAAGCTTGAGTAATAGTTCCTCTCCGATTTCTCAGTTTACTCTTGCGTAATTTAGTCTCAGTATCTTGTTCCCTCAGTTATTCTTGCATTTCAGCATATTTGCATATTCATAGAACTCAGTTCAGTTAGATATTTGTTTCTATTACTTAGTGATAGGGATTGCAGCTCCTTCCTTCCATACTCAGCTTGTTTAGACTTCATTCGAGGACGAATGTTCCCAAGGGGGATATATTGTAACACCTCTGATTCAGGAAGATGGAAAAAGGTAGCTTACAACGATCTGGTGTCAAAACCAACAAAAGCCACCGACGGACCGTGTGTAAGACCACAAACTATAGGTGGGGTGCCATCGTTGAGTCCTAGACTTAGGGGAATTTAGGATCAAAAGAAGAGGCCTACAGTCGTGGTCCACGGTCCGTTGATTGACCCACGAACCGTAGGTGGGGTCCCGTCATTGTGGTCCAAGACTCAGTGATCTCTAATCCCACCCATAGCCGACCAGTACATTCCGTGATTGGACCTATGGACCATAGGTGAGAGTCAGCAACTACTTAAAGGAAAATGGTTTTTGGGTAAACTTCAAATAGTAATATCTTTTAGAATGAAATGAATTAGGTAGCCCATGACCTATCAAATTAAAGATAATTGAATCCTCGTTCAAATGCCACCGAGTTTGCTAAAATCCAAACTCAGAGTAAAAAATTATGCTTGTTTTAGTGAAGCCCTGTCGGGCAGGCCACGAACCATGAACCACGACCCAGTTGACGATGGTTCAAATGACGGCCCGTCAATCCACTCGTGAGTGGCACTTTCTCAACTTTAAGTTAGGGTCATTTTTGTCTTTTCCCTATATGTTAGGGCACTTAAACTACGTCATTTGATGCCTAAACTATGTCGTTTTACTAAGTGTAAGCCTAATAACCTAGTCAGACATACCAAGAACCCTCATTCTCTAAAAATCATCCAAATTAGAATGAAAAGAAGAGAAAGATGCATCAGTTTCTTTCAAGAACAAGCAACAGTGTTCTCCAAAGTTCAACCCCAAAATCCAAAGGATTTCTCCATAGATTTTGTCACCAGGGATGTACGATTTCACTAGTGGGTTTCTTTCATCCACTAGGTGCCTAGAATTCAGTCAATTCCTTGATTCTACATAGTATGTTTAGATCTAGGGTTTGTAAAATCTTGGGAATTTACTGTGATTTCAGCTTCTATAGAATCCATAGTCTAAATAACATGATTTCTTGGAAACGTTGCATAATTCCTTGTATAAAACTCAGAACCCTAGTTCATGTAAATTTTCTTAGTTCATGAATTATACTTGCTAGGTCAGTTAAACTGAAAATCATACTCCACATTTCGAATGTCACATTTTCAATATATAAATGTTGCATTCTTAATTAGCATGTCAATATTTTGAGCTATTCAGTATTTTGTGAATTTTAGCTTCATATGTATTCACTTGGGAGTAGACTTAGCACTGAGTTTAGCATACCTTCATAGTCCCAGAACTACGTGCCAGCGTAGGATTATAAGTCCCCTTTATTGGGCATCAGATTTAGTGATCACGTCATAGTCATGCCTCTATACCCTTAGCAAGGTATATTAGGTCCTCTCGATGGGGCATATACATCGGACTCCACGTTTAGCTCACGTGGTTTATGTCGGTTAAAAGTAGCCCCCACAGTCAAACTCTTAGTGCGTTGACCAGGTTTCCAATAGTTACTTCAGTATACAGTTAAACATGTTATCTTCATTATTAGTACTTGGTCATTGCATTCAGTTTATCTTTTAGTTATAATTCAGTACATATTTATATCTTTGTTCAGATTATATCATTGTTCATGAGTTATACATTGTTCAACTTATATAATTTGTTCAGCTTAGCATATCAATATTCTGCATGCTCATTACATTCCAAGTACTAACGCATACTCTGCGCTACATCTTTTCATGATGTAGGTTTAGGTACTCAGCATTTAGATCACACTTAGATTGATTCTCGGTTCGCATTTAGCAGCTTCAGTGGTGAGTCCTCATATTTTGAGGACAATAGACATGCTTTCATTTTAGTCATTATTTTTAGTTTTAGTTTTAGTTTTGTTAGAGTTAGCTGGGGGCATGTCCTAGTAACTCAACTTAGTTAAAGGCTTTTCAGTCATAGTAGTAGATCCAGCTTGAGTTGTTAAGTGGTTGTTTCAATTATCACTCAACTCTTATGGTTTCATAATTACCTTCAGACTAGTTTGGTTTTTCCCCGTTTTTAGATATCCACTATTTTTTTCAGCTTCCGCATAGTACATGTATTACTTAGTTATATTTTCAGTATGCTTATGATATGCCAGACTCAAGGTTAGCTTGGGGTCACTCGTGATCCTAGGTCCCGTGCTATGCCAAGAGGGTAGCTTCGGGCGTGACATTAGAATTGCAAGTATTGCACAAATTAAACAAAATTTGAGAAATTAACTCCAATGTAGAAAAATACACACACGCGACACAAGAGAAGGGTAGAGGAATCACACCGACACTTCACTCACGAGATGAAAATAATCAAGAAAAATATCCTAAAGTTCGATGGATGAGTAGAGGATTCAAAAATTTCAATTAAAAAGAACAACAATTGAATTTAGAAGTTTAAACGGAAATGACTCTTTAGTGCGGGGGAACTTCGGTGGGCTGGACTAACGTCGCTGAAGGGATTTGGTGACATGTTGAATGGGTCTCAGCCCGTCAAAAGTAATTGGGGACTCAACTATTCCTCAGGTGCAATGGGCGAGCTCGGTCGAGTTCGTCGATCAGACTTGTTGACTTGCCAAGTGACTTCCTTTTTGCATTTCCGTAGGTGCAGAAGGCGAGATTAGTCGAGTTCGCCGATCAGACTAAGTGACTCACCAAGTAAGTTGTAAGCTTGCCCAAACTTCTAGAACCTTCCCCATTTTTTACTTTTATAGGGCAATGCATTTTGGCAATTTGACGACTCACCGAGTGAACCAGCCCCTCACCCATTTGCGTTTCTCCCAAAATACGAACTCCAACATACACATCCAACAAACGTTACTTAAATAACCAAAAAGTAAATCTTGGGTTGCCTCCTAAGAAGCGCCTTAGTTAACGTCGTGGTACGACGTGGACATGCATTCAAGAATCATCCAAATACACCACATCAATCATAGTCACATGTGGACACTCTCCAAAGTAAAGCTTCAACCTTTACCCATTCACCTTGAACATTGACCCATCCTCGTTTGCAACTTTTATTGCCCTATTTGCAAACACACGATTAATTTTGAACGGACCCGACCATTTTGATTTGAGTTTTCTCGGAAAGAGTCTCAGACGAGAGTTATGGAGCAGCATAAGATCACCAATCTAAAACTCTAGATGAAGGATCTTTGTATCATGCCATTTCTTTATTTTGTTTCCTTATAAAGGGTTGAGCTCTCATAAGCTCGAAGCCGAAACTCTTCAAAACTATGGAGTAGGTCACCTCGATCTTTCGACGCATCCTCCCAATTCAAGTTTATGACCTTCAAGGCCCATACCAAGAGCCCTTATGCAACATATCTAAAGGATTCCTCGGTTCAGGCCGAAAAAGCAATGTCACTCGATCATTATCAAACTGACTGCAATCTTTTTTTGTCTGTGAAGATCCCAACAGAGCTCCCTTTACCTTTAATCTAAATATGGATCAATACCAGCAAAAACGTCTCTGAACTAGGTTCTAGCACCATGCCAAATGTGTCCAAAGAAGAAAACCCCCCTTCAAAATCGGACGTGAAAGTTTACATTCATCTGGGTCAAGTAGGTACACCAAATAAGGAAAGGAGTTCTCGTTTTCAAACTCTATAAAATCCCAAAATAAAAAGGTCTACTCCTTACTCAAGTTCCCACTGAAGATGAAACAAGATTTTTCTTATTCCATATTCTATTAATTTTTTATTCAAATTCAATTCCAACAAATAAAATAGAAAATTCTTGAGTAGTCTACTTCCCTTTGAATGATAAATCCATTAACTCTTAATAATTAAGGGAATACTTTCGAACAAGGCCTTATGCTCAAGTTCAACTGGTAGATGACAAGATTTACCAAACACCAATTGATATGGGGACATATCGGGGTCTTGAATGCAGTTCTATACCCCCAAAGAGCATCATCTAACTTCCGAGACCAATCGGTTCAATTCGCATTAACAGGTTTGGCCAAAATTCCTTTGATTTCCCGGTTGGACACATCGACTTGACCACTTGTTTGCGAATGATAAGGGGTGGTAACCTTATGCTTGACTCCATACTTGCTCAACAATGAGGTGAACATTCAGTTACAGAAATGAGAGCCCCCATTACTAATGATTGCATGTGAAGTGCAAAATCTCGTGAAAATGTACTGCTTGAGGAATTGAACCACACTTCTCCCTTTATTTTTGGGTAAGGCCACTGCCTCTACCCATTTAGAGACATAATCAACGACTACCAAGATGTATTTGTTCCCATAAGAACTCACAAAAGACCCCAAGAAATCGATTCCCCATACATCAAATAAATTAACCTCTAAAACAGGAGTGAGAGGTAATTCATGCCTTCGCGACACTCCTCCTTGCTTTTGACATTGTACACATTTCTTAACAAGAGAATTATCATCTTGATACAACGTTGTCCAATAATAACCACTTTGTAGTACCTTAGAAGTTGTACGCACTTCACTAGGGTGTCCACCAATCAGTGACACATGGAAAGCGTCAAGAATAACATCTAGCTCAACTTCCGAAACACATCTTCTAATCATATGATCAGCACATTCCTGAAATAGGTAAGTTTCATCCCAAAAATAGTTCTTCGCAAAAAAAAGGAACCTCTTTCGTTGGTAAAACTTCAGCCCATTAGAAAGAATCCCTTAAACCACATAATTGGCAAAATCAGCATATCAATGGGCTACCATTCGACACAATCATCACCGACTCGTCGGGAAAGGCTTCCTCAATATCTTTTTCACCGGAAACAACCACATTCGATTCCACTCGACAAGTGGTTTGCTACTTGGTTCTCACACCCCTTTCAATCTTTGACTTCAAAGTCAGACTTTTATAATAATAACACCTATCGGACCAACCTTGGCTTTGCATCCTTCTTAGCCATCAAGTAACGTATAGCAGCATGATCGGTGTGCACCACCACCTTGGTCCCCAAAATATAGGCTCTAAACTTCTCAAGAGCATACACCATAGCTAACAACTCTTGCCCAGTGACGGTGTAGTTCTTTCGAACTACATTCAAGGTTTTGCTTGCATAGTAGACTGGGTGAAACAAATTTCCCTTGCATTGGCCAAGTACAACCCTCAAAGCCACACTGCTTGCATCACACATTAGCTCAAATGGAATGCTCCAATCTGGAGCAACAATGATAGTAGTCAAAACGAGCTTCTTTTTTAAACACACAATGTCTTGACACAAGATTCATCAAACTCGAAGACACTTTATTTTTCAAGTAGCTTGCAAAGAGGATGGGTCACCTTAGAGAAATCTTTTATGAACCTCTGGTCGGCACCCACATGACCCAAAAAGCTTTTAACACCTTTGATCGAAATAGGATGAGGCAACTTGGCGATAACTTTAACTTTAGCTTGATCAACTTGTATTCCATCTCCCAAAATTTTGTGCCCCAATATAATACCTTCCTTGACCATGAAATGACATTTCCCCCAATTGAGAACAAGGTTTGTTTCGACACATCTTTTCAAGGCTCTACCAAGGTGCTCAAGGCACACTTCAAATGTATCTTCCACAATCGAAAAGTCATCCACGAAGACTTCCATCGAATCCTCTACCATATTAGCAAAAATAGAGAGCATACACCATTGAAATGTCGTCGGTGCATTACACAATCTGAAGGGCATTCTTTCGAAGGTAAATGTCCCATAGGGACATGTGCAGGTTGTCTTTTCTTGATCTTCCGGTGCAATGGAGATTTGATTATAACCAGAGTAACCATATAAGAAGTAATACCATTCATAACCTACAAGTCTATCGAGAATTTGATCCATAAAGGGCATTGGAATATGATCCTTCTCGGTCCACGCATTTAAAATTTGATAATCCATACATACAGGCCAATCGGTAACCGACGCATTGGAACAAGTTCCCCTTTTTCATTAGGGACCACGGTCATACCACCCTTCTTTGGAACACATTGGATGGGACTAACCCACTTGCTATCCGCAATGGGTAGACAACTCCCGCATCAAGCAACTTAATAATCTCTTTATTGACGACTTCTTGAATTGGAGGATTCAACCTCATTTGATGTTCAATACTTGGCTTACAATCACTAGCCAATTGAATCTTGTGGGTACAAATGCCGGGAGGAATTCCCACAATGTCGGTAATTGTCCACCCAATAGCCTTGATAAATCTTTCCAACACACTAACAAGCACTTGTGTTTGCCATTCAAGCAAATCCGCAACAATAATCACAGGTAAAGTGTTACTAGCTCCCAAGAACTCATAATGAAGGTGAAGTGGAAGTACCTTCAATTTGAGCTTGGGCGGTTCTTCGATAGATGGCTTTACAGGAGGACTTTCCCTATTCTTCAAATCGATATCTAGTTTCAAGGGGCTCTTAGAATAAGAACCTAAACTCGATAGAGCAGCAACTACCTCATCATAATCTTGAATTTTGTCCCCATCATAATTCAAAAGGACGGCATCCAAAGACTCACCAACACAAAAAACTTCGCTCACAGTATTAGTCACTTCATCAATCACGTCAATGACCGATATCATATGGAGGTCACTTGGTTGCTTCATTGATTTACAGCTATTGAATGTAACTTCCTCACTATTTACCCAGAATTTCAGTTCACCACTTTCCAGATCAACAAGAGCTTTCCCAATAGCCAAGAACAACCTACCAAGAATAATAGGGACCTCAGATCAATTTCGCAATCGAGGATTGATAACTCTCAACTACACTTCATTTGATTCTAAGTGTAGGCGGTCGCAATCAAGTATAAACCCAACGAGGAGTTAGGATCGATCCCACCGAGAGTGATATGGTAAAGAATTCAATTACGAAGTGAAATGAGTGTTCTAATCGATTATAGAAATAGACATTTTCGAAGCAATTAAATTAAATGGCAGGGGTTTGACAATTAATTTCAATTGGGGGATTAGAGTGAATAATTAACAACTACGAACACATGAGGGTAATCAAGTAGAGAGAGATCCTTGGGAGTGTGATCAATTGAATGCCAATTTTGCTATATGGGTGATTACTATTCACTAAAAGTCGTTGAATCTTAATGGGTAGGCTAGGATTTAGGTGCAATAGTCATTTCTCAATCAACTATCACGAATCAAGCGAGTTCTCTCAAACCTCGACAAGCATAACAAAGATAAACAGCCCAAAACTTCAATTAATCTACTCTTTCAAGCTAGATTGGTAAGATTGAATTTAGACCCACGTTCTCAAGCTAAGTATACAATAACTCAATCACTACAATCATCAATTAATAGTTTTAACTTTAAAACCACTTTATCTAGCAAGCTTATAATACTAGGCTATAATTGCATCGCAACTACAATTCATCAATTAAAACTCAACTACTAATTGAACCCACTTCAAATCAACACTAAAATCAGTAAATACTAACACCCATAAGCTAATTGAAGCATTCAATCACATAATCACACCCCCAAAAATGGGGGGTTTTAGCCACACATAGTAAAGAGCAAGAAATAGTTACCAACTATGTGTTCCATCAGCTTAGGTAACAATTACAAGTCTTCAAAATGCTTGAATTGACTTCAAAAACAAATAAACCCTAAATCTTGACTCAAAAACTTAAAGAACAGTGTTAGGAATAAAAAACCCAATGTAGGAACTCTCCAAAACCTCAGAACGTTGGAACTCTCTTTTTAAAATCGCATTTATACACTTCCAAATTTTCAATTTCAGAGCCACCCGATAGAGTAAGTCGAGCTTCGTCGAGTGCTCATTTCCATCGCTTTCTTGGCTTGGCTTTTCCACACTTTCCTTCTATGACTTTAGGCGATCAGAAATTCCACCGCCGATCCATTCGGCGCTTCACCGAATTACCCTTTCTATTGCCGAGTTGGCTTTGTCCATGGGCTAGCCTACTGGAACCTTTGGCAAGCATCAACCTTGCTTTTCTTCAACTTTTTCAGCTTTTTCAGCTTTTTCTCTCCTTTTTGCCCGATAATGTCCTTGCCTTGCTCTTATGCCTTCATTGCTACAAATTAGCATTTAAACATCATATTAAAGCATAGAATAGGCATTGAGGACACTAAAACTCTAGATATTAAGCCCTAAATGAGTCGAAATCCCCCGACTCAATAACACCCCTAACTTAAACTTTTGCTTGTCCTTAAGTAAAACACAAGATCAATCAGTTCAACAGAGATGCCTACAAATAGTGCTATACAAGACTCAACATGAATGCACACAAGAGGTTCAATCTACTCAGGCAATGTTCAATTGTGCACTACAAGTTTCAAATTGTGACTAGTCATCTCAAATAGAACTCAAGCTCACAATGCTTTCCTTAAATGCAAATTCAAGCTCAACAAAAGTATTCAAATGCCCTCACAGCAAGAATGATTCCATGCTCACACAAAGCTCATCAACTTTTCAGAATTAAGGAATCAAAGCAATTCACACACACTCATAGATAAACACATGCATGATTCTACCCATAGGCTTGCCCGTATTTTCTAATCAACATGACATTAAGCTCAAGCAAGATCGCAATGGTCTTTCAAGGCTTGCAACAGGGCTGAGGGTAAATGTATGATCATTTTGGCTTAGTGAATTCTACTTTCGTGAAGCATGGCCTAAATTTCACTTGTTTCTCCCATTCTTTCACTCTTTTTTATTTTCACAATCTACCCTATGTTCTTTTTAGCATGATTCATTGGATACCCCATTTCTTTCATCCTTTGCACAAACTTTATTGCAACATTCTTTTTCTTTATCAATCTTTTTCTTCTCTTCTCTTCTCTTTTTTTATATGGATGGGTTCCATCTTTTTCAACACAATCCATCAAGGGAAACTTTTCACAAACTTTGTGACTTTCCTCATTTTTCACCACACCCCCAACTTAGGCTTTTGGCCTAAGTTGGCTATTCAAACAGAACAATGCTTCATGAAGGTTATAGGTGATGGGAATGAGAGATAAAAAGAGTTCATGTTTCATCCAAAAAAAAGGTTAGGCTCAAACAGTGCCAAGCTAGGTTCAAACTCTCACAAGGTGGTCACAAAGAGGTATACTAGCAATTTGGTTCACTCTCCAAAAAATTTGCTTAAGATCATCTATATCATTTGCCTACATTAGTCTATTGGACTAACAGGGCAGATTCTAGGTATCGCCAAAAACATATTTCAAGACAATCTAACCACACATGGTATTCAACACAATCATCAATCGAGATTCTACAATTTTAGCTCGTGTGCAACGATCATCACAAGATACATTTCGACAATGGGCCAGTCACAATGAGTTGTTAAGATTTCACACATGACTTATGCAACTCAAATTTGCCTCATTGGAATTGCACAAACATATCATTCAATCAAGAGAACTATTCAACTAATCAATATTGATCACAACTAATACTCAAATATGCAAGAGAACAACCACATCCACAAACATCAGGAGGTGAAATTTTAAATTTCGATCAAAAACCAACCAACATTCACATTAAAAACCAAAAAGCCATAATCACACAAAGTAAGCATAACTGACTATCAAACAATCACAAAATCAACCCAAAAGAGGGAGGTATGAAGATATCTCACCCCGCCAACAAAACTAACAATTGTCCTCAATGTAAGAGAAATAAATAGTCTCAAAATAAAACTAAAGAGAGTCAAGATCCCCGTGTCAGGCTAAGCCTGAGGTCAACTTTGCTTGGTAATACTAATGTAACACCTCGAAACCCAAACCTAGAAAGAAATTTCAGAAATATACCTGAAGCAATGAACCACGGCAGGGTTCACGGACCGTAATAGGTTCCACAATTCGTAAACCTGCCCGTGGTCTTGACTTGGAAGTCACATGGCCCAGATATCAGACCACGAGTACCTTCACGGTCCATGGTCTTGATGATGGGCCATGGTGGCTCCCGTAAAGTCAAGGTAGTGAACCTCCCTAGCTAGCCCCTTAGACCGCCTCGCCTAAGTGAGGACCACGACGGTCAGTGATCCTTCACACGACCCATGGGGACGTCCGTGGAGCCTTACCAGTAAGCCCCCTAGCCAGTCCCTCCAGACCACAACCCAAGTGGAGACCACAGACACTTTCACAGTCCGTGGTCCTTCACATGGGTCGTGGTAGGGCTCGTGGACTCAGGCCCTTAGCTAGTAGTCACCAAGTCTAGACCACGACTGACTTCACAGTCCGTAGTCCCTTTCACGGTCCGTGAAGGTGGTTGTGGTCAGTCCGTCTGCAGTTTAAGTCAGGGTTATTTTGGTCTTTTCCTTATTCGTTGGACACCTAAACTATGTCGTTTTAATCCTGAATTTCGTGGTTTTAGTCAATTTAAGCCTAGAAATATAACTAGAACTTACCCAAGTCAGACCTTTAATCAAAACTTAGAAAATTAGAAGCGAAAAGAGAGAAAGAGGCAACCAACCCTAAGTTCAAGAACGCATCAAGTTTCCTCCTGTTCCATCCCCAAAATCGACAGATTTTTTCGTGGAATTCGTCACCAGGTATGTGGGATTCACTAGTGGGTTCCTTTCACCCATTAGATCCCTAGTTTTCAGTCAGTTTCTTGATTCCCTTATTATGACTATACCTAGGGTTTCTTGGTAGTTAGAATTGTTGGGTTCTTAGCTGTTAGAATGATCCAAATCAGATTAGTACGTTAATATTAATTTTGGGTTCATATTCAATTATCCATTGGGAGTAGCATAATACCGAGTTGGACTAAGGTTCAGCATACCCATATAGTCCCAGAACTACTAGCCACATAGGTTGTAAGTCCCATCTATGGGCATCATTTCATTGATCACGTCAGCATGCCTCTATACCTCCAGTGTGGTATATTGGGTCCTCTCGATGGGGCGTATACATCGGACTCCACATTTAGCCCATGTGGTTTTATTATTGGTTATTAGTAGCTCCCACAGTTCAGTCAGATTCTATTGCATTGACCATGTATCATTATATTCAGTATTCAGTCTCAGCATGTTATAAATTGGTCATTGCATTCAGTTAGCTCAGTATTCAGTATCTATATCATGTTTAGATTATATCATTGCTTGTGTGCTTTGTTCAGTTATATGTTATTTCAGCTTTATTTTATCCTGCATGCTCAGTACCTTTCAAGTACTGACGCATACTCTGCGCTACATCTTCTCATGATATAGGTTCAGGTTCTCAGCATCCAGATCACGCTTAGATCGGTTCCCGATCTCCAGTTCAGCAAAATCAGTGGTGAGTCCTCATTCTTCGAGGACAATAGTCATTAGTTTCTTTTCAATATTTTCAGTCATTTAGCTTCAGTTTTGCTAGACCTAGCTGGGGCCTATCCCAACAATTCTAGTCAGTTAGAGGCTATTTTCAGACATAATTAGATTCAGCTTAGTATTGAGTTACTATCTTCTTTGTATTAAACTCATCTGTTTTCATTTATCTCAGATATAGTATATAGGTATTCCCCATCCTTTCATTTTATTTATGATCTAGCTTCCACATCAGTTTATTATCTTTAGCATGCTAGTGATCATGCCAGCAGGGTTAGCTTGGGATCACCTGTGGTCTTAGGTCCTGTGTCCGTGTCTCGGGGGTAGTTCGGGGAGTGACAAACTTGGTATCAGAGCACTAGGTTTAAGAGTCCTAGGATGTTTGAAAAGCCGCACTAAGTAGAGTCCTTTTTATGGGTGTGAAGTGCACCACATCTAATGAGAAGGAGGCTACGAAGTCATTTAGGAAGAATCTTCATTTTCTTGTTACTCTTATCGTGCGTAAGGTATGATCTAATTATATTCTAAGTTGACGTTCTACGTTACAGTGATCATACCTCCCCGTAAAGCTAACACCAGAAATGTGAATGCCAGGAACGTAAATGCGGCTCCTCTAGTCCTTGATCAAGAAGTCTCGAATACAGAATTTCAGGAATGCTATTCAAATGTTGGCTCAGAGTGTGGCCAACCAGAACAATCAGCAGGTTCCAGTTCAGGCAAATGCCAATGTTGGGTCAGCTGCAGCTAAAGTGCGAGACTTTGTTAGGATGAATCCGCCAGAATTCTTAGGATCGCAAGTTGGAGAAGATCCCCAAAACTTCATTGATGAGGTCAAGAAGATCTTTGAGGTGATGCAGGTAACTGGGAGTGGTCGAGTTGAGTTAGCATCGTATCAACTGAAAGATGTAGCTCATATCTTGTATACTTAGTGGAAGGGGAACAGGGGTATAGATGCAACTCCTATTACTTGGGATTGTTTCAGCAAAACCTTTCTAGATAGGTTTTTCCCCATAGGGTTGAGAGAAGCAAGGGCCCAGGAATTTATGAACTTAAGGCAAGGTAGCATGACAGTCCAAGAGTATGGGCTCAAGTTTACCCAACTCTCCAGGTATGCCTCTCACATGGTTGCTGATTTCAGGGCTCAGATAAATAAGTTTCTATATGGAGTGTCAGACTTGGTGAAGATAGAATGTAAGAATGCTATGTTGCTGGAAAATATGAGCATCTCTAGGCTTATGACTCATGCTCAGCAGGTTGAGGGTGACAAGCTTAAGGAACATGCTAAGGAGAACAAGAAGGCTAGGACAGGAAACTATGACTATTCTCAGCAGAAATCGGGTAGTGGAAATCGCTCGCAGAGTCAACATAAATTTTCAACTCCAGCACCTTCATCAGCCAGTGTCCCATCTTTCAAGTTCTGGAATAATCAGAAGGATGGCTCTAAGTCTCAAGGTAGTATTTCAAGCACCAAAACCTACCCAACTTGCCCTAAGTGTGGTAAGAACCATCCGGGCGAGTGTCTTGCAGGAAAAGAAGGATGATTTGGGTGTGGTCAGTCTGGTCACATGTTGAGGGATTGTCCTTCCAAACAGGGTCAATGAGGTAATAATGGTAGAGCTCAGTCTACAACTTCAGCAACACCAGCAAGCCACCCAACTCAGCAGGGTAATTCATCTGGTACAGGTAGCGGACAACGCCAAAACAAGCTCTATGCTCTTCAGGCTCTCCGGGATCAGGAAGATTCTCCTAGTGTAGTCACTAGTACATTACGAGTTTTTGATCTTGATGTTTATGCTTTATTAGATCCAAGGGCTACTCTTTCTTTTGTAACTCATTATATAGCAGTTCAATTCAGTGTTAGTCCAGAAACTCTCCCAGAACCTTTCTCAGTCTCTACTCCAGTCAATGACCCAGTTTTAGCTAGACGGGTATACAGAAAATGCCCTGTCACAGTCTCTCAGAAAGTCACCTCAACAGATCTTGTAGAGTTAGAAATGGTAGACTTTGATGTCATTTTAGGCATGGATTGGTTACATTCCTGCTATGCCTCAGTCGATTGTAGAACTAGGATTGTTCGTTTTCAGTTTCCAGATGAACCAATCTTAAAATGGAAGGGTAGTAGCTTAGCGCCTATGGGTCGATTCATTTCTTACCTTAAGGCCAGAAAGATAATCTCTAAGGGTTATCTCTATCATCTAGTTTGGGTTAAGGATTCAAGCTCTGAAACCCCAACTCTTGAGTCAGTTCCAATGGTTAATGAGTTTCCAGAAGTGTTTCCAGAAGACCTTCCCGGAGTTCTTCCTGATAGGGAAATTGACTTTGGAATTAATCTCATTCCAGATACCTAGCCTATCTCTATTCCTCCTTACAAAATGGCTCCAGCTGAGCTTAAGGAATTGAAAGAGCAGTTGAAAGACTTTCTAGATAAGGGCTTCATCAGACCTAGTATTTCGCCATGGGATGCACCGGTGTTGTTCATAAAGAAGAAAGATGGTTCTCTCAGAATGTGCATTGCATATAGGCACTTGAACAAGGTCACAATCAAGAATAAATATCCCATCCCCAAGATTGATGACTTGTTTGACCAACTTCAGGGTGCTAGTCATTTCTCAAAGATAGACCTCAGATCGGGTTATCATCAGCTTAAAGTCAGAGATAGTGACATTCCGAAGACAGCTTTCAGAACTTGGTATGGTCATTATGAATTTGTAGTCATGTCATTTGGACTAACCAATGCTCCTGCATTTTTCATGGATTTGATGAACAGAGTGTTCAAGTAGTACTTGGACTTGTTCGTTATCGTCTTTATTGATGATATCCTCATTTACTCTAGGAATGAGGAAGAACATGCGAGTCATTTGAGAGTTGTTCTGCAAACTCTCAAAGATCGCTAGTTATTTGCAAAAATTAACAAGTGCGAGTTTTGGTTACAATCAGTTGCTTTCCTTAGGCATATTGTATCTATTGAAGGAATTTGAGTAGATTCCCAGAAGATAGAAGCAGTGAAACAATGTCCTAGACCTACCTCTGCTACAAATATCAGAAGTTTCTTGGGTCTAGCGGGTTATTACAGAAGGTTCATGGAAGGATTTTCATCCATAGCCTCACCATTGAATAGGTTGACTCAGAAAATGGTCAAGTTTCAGTAGTCAGATGAATGTGAGAAAAGCTTCACAGAATTGAAAACTAGGTTGACTACAGCTCATGTTTTGACTCTACCAGAGGGTTCAGACGATTATCTCATTTATTGTGATGCATCAGAGTCGGCCTAGGTTGTGTGTTGATGCAGACAACTTAAGGTGCATGAGAAAAATTATCTGACTCATGACCTCGAGCTTGCAGCGGTGGTGTTTGCACTCAAGATTTGGAGGCACTACTTGTATGGTGTTCATGTTGATGTGTTCACAGACCATAAGAGCCTTCAGTATGTGTTCACCCAGAAAGAGTTGAATCTTCGCCAGAGAAGATGACTTGAGTTCCTCAAGGATTATGACATGAGTGTGCATTACCATCCTGGTAAGACAATTATAGTAGCAGATGCCCTTAGCAGACTATCTATAGGTAGTGTAGCACATGTTGAGGAAGAAAGAAATGAGCTAGCAAAGGATGTTCACAGACTTGCTCGTCTAGGAGATCGTTTTATGAGCATATCAGATGGTGGTGTAACAGTTCAGAATGGGGCAGAATCTTCTTTGGTAGTGGAAGTTAAGGAAAAGCAAGACAGTGATCCGATATTACTTGAACTCAAGGGTGCAGTCCACCAACAAAGAGTTGAGGTTTTCTCCCAAGTGGGAGATAGTGTGCTTCGCTACCAGGGTCGATTATGTGTTCCTAATGTGAGTGAGTTGAGACAAAATATTCTTGCAGAGGCCCATAACTCCAGATATTCTATTCATCCAGGTGCCACTAAGATGTACCGCAATCTGCGGGAAGTCTATTGGTGGAATGGTATGAAAAGAGATATAGCAGATTTTGTGGCTAAGTTCCCCAATTGCCAGCAAGTCAAAGTGGAACATCAGAAACCAGGAGGTATAACTCAAGAGATTGACATTCCTACTTGGAAGTGGGAAGTGATAACATGGATTTCATCACAGGTTTACCTTGTACTCACAAACATCATGACTCCATTTGGGTGATTGTTGATATAGTTACTAGGTCTTCTTTTTTTTGGCTGTCAAGACTACAGATTCGGCGGAGGATTACGCCAAGCTTTACATTAATGAGACTGTGAGGTTGAATGGGTTCCTTTGTCTATCATCTCAGATAGAGGTCCTCAGTTTACCTTTCATTTCTGGAATACATTTCAGAAAGGTCTTGGTACTCAGGTTAACCTTAGCACAACATTTCATCCACAGACGGATGGTCAGGCAGAGCGTACCATTCAGACCTTAGAGGACATGTTGAGAGCTTGTGTGAACGACTTCAATGGTAGTTGGGATGATCACCTTCCTCTTATTGAGTTTGCCTACAACAATAGTTACCATTCCAGCATTCAGATGGCCCCTTATGAGGCATTGTATGGGCGTAGATGTAGATCTCATGTGGGCTGGTTTGAAGTAGGTGAAGTAGCCTTGATAGGGCCAGATTCAGTCCATTATGCTATGGAGAAAGTGAAACTCATCAGAGATAGACTTAAGACAGCCTAGAGTCGCCAGAATTCTTACGCAGATGTAAGGAGAAGGGAACTAGAGTTCCAAGTTAATGATTGGGTTTTCCTGAACGTGTCACCTATGAAGGAGGTGATGAGGTTTGGGAAGAAAGGGAAGCTCAGTCCCAGATATGTAGGCCCTTACCGGATCTCAAAAATGATTGGTAAAGTGGCTTATGATTAGAGTTGCCAGTAGATTTGGCAGTAGTGCATCCAGTCTTCCACATTTCACTATTGAAGAAGTGTGTGGGTGATCTAGCATCCGTAGTACCATTAGAGAGTGTGGCTGTGAAGGATAGTCTCACTTATGAAGAGGTATCAGTTGAAATCCTTGATCGTCAGGTTCGAAGGTTGAGAAACAAAGAAGTCGCTTCAGTTAAGGTTTTGTGGAGGAGTTCGTCCGTAGAGGGAGCTACTTAGGAAGCAGAAGCAGCCATGAAGTCCAAGTATCCTCACCTCTTCCCTTCCGATTCAGTCTTAGTATTTTATCCTTCGGCCTGTACTTGCATTTTCAGCGTATTTGCATGTTTTTGGAACTCAGTTAAGTCAGAAATCAGCCTTGTGGTAGGGTTGCAGCTCGTTCCCTCCATTTCAGCTAGTTTAGTCTTCATTCAAGGACGAATGATCCCGGAGGGAGCTATTGTAACACCTCGAAACCCAGACCCAGAAAGAAATTTCATAAATATACCTGAAACAGTGAACCACGGCAGGGTTCACGGACCGTGATAGGTTTCACGGTCTGTAGACCTGCCCGTGGTCTTGACTTGGAAGTCACCAGGCCCAGACATCAGACCACGAGTACCTTCACAGTCCGTGGTCTTGATGATGGGCCGTGGTGGCGCCCATAGAGTCAAGGCAGTGAACCTCCCTAGCAAGCCCCTTAGACCGCCACGCCTAAGTGAGGACCACGAGGACCTTCACGGTCTGTGGTCCTTCACATGACCCATGGGGGCATCCGTGAAGCCTTACCAGTAAGCCCCCTAGCCAGTCCCTCCAGACCACAGCCCAAGTGGAGACCACATACACTTTCACGATCTGTGGTCCTTCCTTCACACGGGGCGTGGTAGGGCTCGTGGACTCAGGCCCTCAGCTAGTAGTCACCAAGTCCAGACCACGACCGACTTTACGTTCCATGGTCCCTTTTACGGTCCGTGAAGGTAGTTGTGGTCAGTCCGTCTGCAGTTTAAGTCAGGGTTATTTAGGTCTTTTCCTTATTCCTTGGACACCTAAACTATGTCGTTTTAATCCTAAATTTCATGGTTTTAATCAGTTTAAGCCTAGAAACATAACTAGAACTTACCCAAGTCAGACCTTTAATCAAAACTTAGAAAATTAGAAGCGAAAAGAGAGAAAGAGGCGACCAACCCTAAGTTCAAGAACGCAGCAAGTTTCCTCCTGTTCCAGCCCCGAAATCAAAAGATTTTTTCGTGGAATTCGTCACCAGGTATGTGGGATTCACTAGTGGGTTCCTTTCACCCATTAGATCCCTAGTTTTCAGTCAGTTTCTTGATTCATTTATTATGACTATACCTAGGGTTTCTTGGTAGTTAGAATTGTTGGGTTCTTAGCTGTTAGAATGATCCAAATCAGATTAGTACATTAAAATATTCAGTTTAATGTATGAATTCCAGAACCCTAGCTATGTATTTCTTTAGTTCTTGAATTACACATGCTAGGTCAGATATTTCAATTATTCAGTTATACATGCCTCAGTTATTAATGCATCAATATCAATTTAATTGTTCCATTCTCAGTTTGCATGTTCAGTTTGAGCTATCCAGTAACTTACAGAAATTCAGTCATAATTTGTTAATTACTTAATCCATTTGGGAGTAGCATAATACCGAGTTGGATTAGGGTTCAGCGTACCCATATAGTCCCAGAACTACTAGCCACGTAGGTTGTAAGTCCCCTCCGTGGGCATCATTTCAGTGATCACGCCAGCATGCCTCTATACCTTTGGCAGGGTATATTGGGTCCTCTCGATGGGGCGTATACATCGGACTCCACATTTAGCTCATGTGGTTTTATTATTGGTTATTAGTAGCTCCCACAGTTTAGTCAGATTCTATTGCATTGACCATGTATCATTATATTCAGTATTCAGTCTCAGCATGCTATAAATTGGTCATTGCATTCAGTTAGCTCAGTATTCAATATCTATATCATGTTTAGATTATATCATTGCTTATGTGCTTTGTTCAGTTATATGTTATTTCAGCTTTATTTTATCCTGCATGCTCAGTACCTTTCAAGTATTGACGCATACTCTGCGCTACATCTTCTCGTGATGTAGGTTCAGGTTCTCAACATCCAGATCACGCTTAAATCGGTTCCCGATCTCTAGTTCAGTAGAATCAGTGGTAAGTCCTCATTCTCCGAGGACAATAGTCATGAGTTTCTTTTTAGTATTTTCAGTCCTTTAGTTTCAGTTTTGCTAGACTTAGTTGGGGCCTGTCCCAACATTTCTAGTCAGTTAGAGGCTATTTTCAGACATAATTAGATTTAGCTTAGTATTGAGTTATTATATTCTTTGTATTAAACTCATCTGTTTTCATTTATCTCAGTTATAGTATATGGGTATTCCCCATCTTTTCATTTTATTTATGATCTAGCTTCCACATCAGTTTATTATCTTTAGCATGCACGTGATCATGCCAACATGGTTAGCTTGGGATCACTTGTGGTCCTAGGTCCCGTGTCCGTGTCTTGGGGGTAGTTCGGGGCGTGACAACTAGTACCTTGTTTGGTACTCTTTTCCATACACTCTATTATGCATTAATGTATGTTTTACTAATATCATGAATTCTAGATATTAATAATGCAATGATTTTAATGCATACATTAGCATGGTCAATGACCCATTTTCCCCCTTCCTACATCTTTTTCACCATAATTGTGGAGGATATCTTTGTAAATAAACTTTTTTATACAATGTATGCTATTTTTAATCCACCAAACCAAATAATACATAAAAACAATCTATATATAACTAATGTAAGTATAATTAATACAAACATTACAAATATATTATATTTAATATTATTTTTATACGCTTTATCAAACAAATCCCTCAATTTTTATAGGCCCCACCAATTGATATGGTAAGCACGGAAACATACATGAATGATATGTACCATTAGCTAATACTCCTTCCGTTTCAAAAAGAGTAACCCAGTTTGACTTGACACAGAGTTTAAGAAAACAAAGAAAAGTTAAAGTTATGACAAATGTACAAAATTGTTCTTTAATTTGTGGCCTTAAACATGCTACGTGTAAAACTGAAATTAAAATGTTACCAAAAAAGGAAGGATGTTATTTTTTTCAAACAGACTAAAAAGAAAAATATTGTGGTTGCAGCCATGCAACGGATTTGGGACCGCATTAGCGCTCTAGAAGACAGGAAACGGGCCCTCCTCCAAGACATGATCTCACCTGCAATCGGAGAGAAAGAGTCCGTCCACCCAAAGTAGTGTGTTTGCATGTATCACTAGGGGTGGATATTTGAGCCGATATTAATGAAATTAGTCATTTTTGCTCATATTTAATGACTTGGATCACTCATATTTTAATTGGTTAAATATAAGCTTCAAACTATTTTAAGAGTTTCTACAAATATGATCAAAATGGGTTAAATATGAGTATCCATATTGACCCATAATAGGTCACTTAGTTTTCACTTCCACTCAAAATTCTTAATTGTGCTAAAAAATAAAAAAATAAATATTAATTTTCAAACTTAATTGAAAAAACAGTTTTTTTTGTTTTTTGTTTTTGGAAAACAAAAAAAAATTAGGGGTAGGTTGGTGGGAGGAGGGTGCCCTGGGGGTGGGGGGAATTTTTTTTTT
>JAJOOR010021306.1:0-28351 GCA_036250505.1 Solanum acaule | reverse complement strand
TAACATCTACAACATATATATATATATATATATATATATATATATATAATACTAGAATCAATAATCTATTCACAACTTCATCATCATAATAAACCTTAGGTCACAATTACGCATTCAAAGCCAACATCAAATATGACACAATTGACTATCGATTCCTCATAATTCAATATAGAATAATACATAAATCATTAGCCCATAACAATCTACTCATTAATATCACATTATTAGCTCATAATCAATAGACCCACTTTAGACCCAAAATTAGGACTTCAAGATATGCAAGGGTTCATAGTGTTTTTGATCTTAAAACCATCAATATTAAAATAAATCATCATTTGAAATACTTTCATGCAAGAACCCTAGCTTAGAATTGAAATTGGGGTTTTTTAGTGTTTTTGAAACACATTGAAATCACTTTGATTTGGCTCTTTGATTGAAAGGAGAATCGAAGATAAAATCCCCATACCTTTGTGATTAATTTCATTAGGAATTTGAAGGAGAAATCAGTAGGAACCCATTGAAGCTTCATCAATGTCTTCCATGGATTTCTAGAGAGAGAATTTATTTGAGAGGGAATGTTCAATTTGAAGAATGGGGTCTAATTCTAGGTTTTGGGGTTTTAACCAACTTAAAATACCCTAAAATAGGTAGAATAACCGTTTATAATAATTCCCCAAAGTACCCAAACCACCCCTCACTTAGTTGGACCTTTTAAACAAGTCAAACTTGAGTTTAATTTTCGCAGATTTCGTTGGGAATCAAGTCTGCGACGTGGGGGTGTTCCCACAAGTTTCTAAAAATTAAATTTCGAGATAGAAGAGTCCGCGGTGTCTCCGCGATGCGGAGCCACTTTTTGGCCATTGGTGGAGCAGGTCTGCGATGCGGAGCCACTCCCTCCAAGAACAACTTCAAGCTGCCGTGGCAGCTTGTTTGGTCAAGGGTTGGGGTACTCCTCGGGGATCCTTAGGGTGGTCCCTGGGAGTCGTACCCGAATGTTTTGACCCTAAAAATATTTATTAAGACACTAGGGTCGCCTCCACTGATTTTAGACTCCAAACAACACATAAAAACATGCAAGACACACTAGCACGCAAACGACTAGTTTTTGAACGTCTCTTTGACGTTTGACTGCAAACTCAACTAAACTGACCTATAAACTCATTTTCAAAAATTTATACAAGTTTATCAACTACTAACACGCATGTGAAGCTCTAATTATCCTATTTCATTTTGAGGGGTGTTACATACATCATGTAGGAATGCCTTACTTTACTGGAATGTTAGCCTTTCAGGCATCAAATCAATGTCAAGAAAGTTAGCAAAGTCAACAAACCAAGGAATGAGATCAAGACTAGTGGCTAATACCCACTCATCTGGGAATGAGTCATTTATGTCTAACACATGTTCCTCCTTCTTTTCTGCTTCCAACCTAGATAGGTGATCAGCCACCTGATTTTCACAACCTCTCTTATCTTTGACTTCAAAGTCAAATTCTTGAAGCAGCAGGACCCATCTGATTAATCTCGGCTTTGCATCTTTCTTTGCCATGAGATACGGCATTGCTACATGATATGTGTGGAATATAACCCTAGTGCCCATCAAGTATGCCCTGAATTTCTCAAAAGCATTACCACAACTAGTAGTTCATGTTTAGTAACAGTGTAGTTGCGTTGTGCTCCATTCAGTGATTTGCTGGCATAGTAGATCGGGTGGAAAATCTTGTTGCGCTTCTGCCCCAACACAACTCCCAAAGCAGTACCACTGGCATCGCACATAACCTCATATGGTTCTACCCAATCTGGGCCTATGATCACTGGGGCAGAGACCAACTTCTCTTTCATGCATTCAAAGGCTTTCAGGCATGCGTCATCAAAGGAAAATTTCACCTCTTTCTCTAACAACTTGCACAAGGGATGTGCAAGTTTTGAGAAATCCTTGATGAAACGCCTATAGAATCCTGCATGGCCTAGAAAACTTTGAATACCTTTCACACGAATAGGTGGGGGAAACTTTTCAATTACTTCAATCTTCACTTTATCCACCTTCAGTCCCTTCTGTGATACCTTATGGCCTAGGACTATGCCTTCCTTAACAATGAAATGGTATTTCTCCCAGTTCAGCATCAAATTTGCTTCCTCGCATCTCTGTAAAGCCCTACTAAGATTTAACAAACAGTCATCAAATGTGTCACCTACCATAGAAAAATCGTCCATTAACACTTCCAAAGTGTCCGCTATCATGTCAGAGAAGATGGACATCATACACTTCTGGAAAATTATTGGTGCATTACGTAATCCAAATGGCATGTGTTTGAATGCAAATGTGTCATAAGGACATGTAAATGTGGTTTTATCTTGATATTCTGTAGTAATTAATATCTGGTTGTACGCAGAGTATCCATCTAATAAATAGTACCACCCTTTTCCAGCCTGTCAAGCATCTGATCCATGAATGGCTTTGGGAAATGATCCTTCAAGGTCCACTTGTTTAGCTTCCTGTAATCTATGCAAACTCGTCAACCAATGACTATCTTTGTGGAATCAGCTCATTCGTTGGATTGGCCACCACTGTCATACCACCCTTCTTGGGCACACACTGCACTGGACTAACCCAATGATTATAAGAAATGAGGTACACCACCCCTGCATCCAACCACTTTATGATCTCCTTTTTGACCACCTGTTGCATTGGTGGATTTAACCTCCTTTGGTGCTCTATGCTCGGGCTGCAGTCCTCCTCAATTTGGATCTTATGAGTGCAGACACCCGGAGGTATCCCAATGATGTAAGCAATAATCCACCTAATTGCCCTTTTGTACCTTATCAAAACTCTGATCACTGCTTACACCTATTCATTATTTAAATCTACAGACAATAACTTGCAAAGTATTGTTAGCACCCAAAAAGACATACCTTAGGTGATTGGGTAACTGTTTAAGTTCCGGTATAGGTGGTTCCTCAATTGATGGCTTTGTTGAAGGATTCAGTCTATTTTTCAGATCCAGGTCTAATTTCTTTGGAGCATAAGAATGTGCTCCCATGCCCTGTAGTTCATTCACAGTATTGACATAACCATTCTGGTAGTCTGCTTCAAAATTTATTAGCACAACTGCCAATGTTTTAACAACAAACCTTTCCTCAATAGCAGCTCATGACTCTCTTTCATCAAAGATCTATATCACAGACACCACATTCATGTCTTATGGTTACTTCATATACCTACAAATTTTAAACTTTACCTCCTCATTATTAAGCATGAATTTTAGCTCTCCACTCTTGACATCAACCAAAGCTCGTCCTATAGCCATAAATGACCTTCCCAAAATTATGGGAACCTCAAAATCCACTTCGCAATCCAGAATCACGAAGTCTACAGGAAAAATAAAACTATCCACTTTTACGAGCACATCACATAAGATACCGACAGGTTGCTTCGCCAACCTATCTGCCATCATCAACCTCATCGTTGTGGGCTTTGGAACACCTAAGCCCAGTTGCTTGTAGATGGCCATCGACATCAGATTTATACTAGCCCCTAAGTCACAAAGGGCCTTTTCAAAGTCAAATAACCCTATGGTGCAAGGTATAGTGAATGCACCTGGATCCTCATTATTCTACACCAGATATATTGTAGCAATAGCACTCCAATGATGGATATTGTCAGTTAATTCAAAACTTACAACTCTTTTCTTTGTGACTAAGTCCTTCATGAACTTAGCATATCTTGGCATTTGCTCTAGAGCTTTCACCAATTGGATGTTCACTGACAGTTGTCTCATCATGGTTATGAACTTAGCAAATTTTCTATATTCAACTTTCTTCTTAAGTCTCTGAGGGAAAGGAGGAGGCGGTCTCGGTATCTACTATAAAGGCAAAGTAGCCTCTACTTTTGTTTCTTTCACCTTAGCCCACTTTTTTGTTGGTTGGCCTTCTTCTGTATCATCTATCTGTTCAGCTTCAACCTCTTCTTCCTCATCTCTCTTTATACCCTTTTCCTTTTCAGTATCTATAGATATTGGCTCATTAAGAATCTTACCGCTTCTGGTGGTGATAGCCATGTAGTGTCCATCTTTCTTAGGATTTTGAATAGTTTCACTTGGTAGTGACCCATTCTTTCTGTAGTTCAGTGATGCTGATAGTTGTCCCAACTGTTGCTCTATCTACTTTATAGAAGTGGTATGAGAATCCACCAGTTGACTCATACTGGAGAAATCACCCTTCATTTCTTTCACACATGCATCAGTAGATTCAACGCTTTGTAACACTTTAGCAAACATATCTTCTAATTTGGATCCGCTGGAGCCACCACCAGTTCAAACTCTATTACCCGGGGTTACATACACACCACTGCGATCATTCCTATAACCATCTATGTTCTGCCAGTTGCCTTGATCTCTATTTGTTGTCCTATCATACTGTCTTTCTTTGGAGTAGTTCCTACCTTGACTTCCAGAATTGTATCCTTGGTTTCCCGAGTTATAATTCTAAAAACCCCCTTGGTTGCCTAAGTATTTAGTCTCTTCATCTAAATCAATGTCCTGATCTTCATACCTGTTTGAGGCCCCCACAACATTTACCTTCTCAGAACCTGCAATGATATGCTTCGTAAGTAGACCCATCTGGGTTCTCATGTGAGCCATGTCCTGATCCCTTTCTTCTTATCTCCTCTTTTGTTCAGCTGAAAGTTCATAAGTGAACCCAAGATCTCCTACCTCAGCATCTATGGTTTACCATGCTCTATTGTTCTTAAACACTTCATCCATCAGCTGCATACTTTCTAGGAATGTCTTCCTCATAAATGATCCTCCACATACTGCATCAACAACAGGCTTAGTAATATAATTTAACGATCTATAAAATGCATGTTTCAAATGTCTCTTAGAGAGACCATAGTTTGGATACCTTTTCAGCTTTTGGATGAATCTCCACCAAGTATCATGCATTACCTCCCTTGATAATTTCTTGTGGGCACTTATCTCATCTTTCATCTGCAACTCTTTTGATTCAGGGTAGAATCATTCTAGGAAGGCCTCCTTCAATTCATTCCAGGTCCTGACTGAATCATCTAGTAGCTCGTTCAGCCAATTTGTTGCCTCCCCAATGAGAAACAATGGAAATAATCTCAACCTCATAGTTGTTTGACTAGCCCCAAGAATTTCCTGTGATTTGCATATCTCTATGAAGTTTATCAGATGCTGATTTGCATCATCACCAACTGCACCTCTAAACATACCTTTGAAGTTTAAAAATTGAATATTTGTGCTGGTTGTTCTAAATTTCACATCTGGAGGTAGTGCAGTTAACACTATTGCTCTGGTGTCTACATCTCCATCTAAATCTAAGTCATCCTCTTCAAACACCATGTGAGCTAGTTGTTGTCCTCGACCCCTTGGAGCTAGTGGTTGTCGGTGGGGAGGAGCTACCTCTTCCACTCCTGCATGTCCCTCCACCACCTTAAGCGGGTTGTTCACATCATGTTGATGAGCACCTCTTGTAGTGGTCTCAGCCTCAAGTACCAATCTTTGCCTCTGAGCCTCAAGTTCATGTGCATTCACTAATTTGCGAATAGTTTTCTAAAGTTCCGAATCGTAAGGAATCAATGGAGTTCCCTTACTTCTGGTATTGGGCATGCACTATCGAACTTACCTATAAGAGACACAGACAAAGAACAAGACACAAAATTAGGAAATATATAACTACGATTCAAATAACTTCTATTAAAATATTTCTAAATTGAAATTCCCCGGCAGTGGCGCCAAAATTTGATACATCCAAACTTACATTTCAATTAAGAAGTATAAATGGTCGAAGTCAATTTATAGAACTCAAATGTTGAAGAAGAACACGACAATCATGACTTTTCAATCCAGATATCTTGTGATCTTTTAGGTTCACACATTGAGAAATATTAGATGAAAACCCATCAGGAACCTTCAGGAGACAATGTGTAGCAGGCAGTTGGAACTTCAATTTTCTCCCCATTTTGAATTGGATGCAATTCCGACCTAATGTTCATTTCTTGCAAGTCTAACCGTGTTTTAATTGTATCCTTGGTCTTTCCTTTGACATTCGATATTGTACCCATAATATTATCACATATATTCTTTTCAATATGCATAACATCCAAATTGTGTCGCAGCAAGAGACACTTCTAATATGGAAGTTCAAAAAAGATACTTTTCTTGTTCCAATTATCCTACCGTTTTTCATGTGAAATCTTCTTCCTTTTCTTTGGATCTTTTGATAACTGAATCCCTTCAAGATCTTGCACTTGATCAGGTATCTCAATACCAGAACATATTTTTGGTGCGGCCCTTTCCTCTTTGTTTCCATCAAATGTCTTCGTCTCCTTCCTCCATTTATGACTAAGAGAAAGGTAATGTTGATGACCCATAAAACACTGCTTCTTACAATTAGTCAATCGAATTGAAGAAGTATCTTTTTTGCAACATGGACATGACAATTTTCCTTTTGTACTCCATCCAGATAAGTTTCCATATGCTGGAAAGTCATTGATGATCCATAACAAAGAAGCATGCAACTTAAAATTTTGTCTAGTTGATGCATCATAAGTCTCAATACCAACTTCCCACAACTCCTTCAATTCCTCTATTAATGGTTGGAGATATGTATCTATTGCATCTCCAGGACCATTTGGACCAGGAATAATCATTGACAAAATGAAATTTTCTTGTTTCAAACACAACCAAGGTGGTAAATTATAAGGAATAAGAACCACAGGCCAAATGCTATGTGAGGTTTTTGAAATCCGAAATGGTTGGAATCCATCACTAGCAAGTCCAAGTCGAACATTACAAAGGTCAAGTGCAAATGAAGGATGAAGTTCATCAAATGACTTCCATGCCATTCAATCAGCTGGGTCCCTCATTATTTCGTCATCTACTCTTTCATACTTATGCCATGTCATTACAGTAGATGTCTTTGTAGACATAAACAACCTCTGAAGTGTAGGCTTTAAGGGAAAATAGCGTAAGCTCTTTGAAGCTATCTTTTTACCTTTCTTATTACTTATTTCCCCACTATGTGTATTTATTTTCCATCTGGACACACCACAAACTTTGCAAGAATCGAGTAAGCTATCCTCCTTCCAATATAACATGCAATCATTAGTACAAGCATCAATTTTGTCATAAGAAAGCCCAAGTTCTTTAATTATCTTCTTTTCCTCATAATATGAGTTTGGCAAATTAGCGCTATCTGGTAGCAACTCCTCTTTCAATAATTTCAATAACATTGTAAATGACGCATTACTCCAACGACCCATACTTTTGATATGAAGCAATTTGATCAAAGAGGAAAGCTTTGAAGCTTTTTAAATTTCGGTACAGTGGCTGCTCAAAATCCTTCAATAGGCTGAAATGTTTTTTTTACTTCAACATTTGGTTCCTTCTCTGGTAAATCATCACAATCTGTGTGTCTACTTCCTCCATTAAGATTAGGATATAAATCTCTCAACGATTCTTCTACTTCATCCTCACTCTCACATTCTTCTACAACATTACCATCTTCATCATTAGATTCTGAATTTGATTCTGACAATGGCTCACCCAAACGTTCTCCATGATGATACCAAAAAGTATAGTTTCGAATTGTTCCATACACTATCAAATGTGTCTCAAATGTTTTACGAGATCTAAAATTTGTATTGAAACATTTGATACATGGATATCATATTTCATTTTCTTCTCCTGTTCTTTGAAAGGCATAATTCAAAAACTTCTGCACACCATCTAAGTAGATTTCATCGAGTCAATTTTCAACAAGTTGCATCCATTTCTTACTAGGTGCCATACCTTATAGTATACATAAAAATAAGATTTAGAAAAATAAAGGAAAATAAAAATCAAAATATGCGCACAACTTGTTACAATTAGTTTTACACAACTAAGTTGAACACTAAGATCGCATTTCTAGTGGATCTTAGCTACTTGTTTAGTTAATGAATTGTGGTATACTATCATATGACAAAGAATGACGCAAATAGAATTTTTCCTGCCAATATGTTGACATACCAAACTTGAACAATAAAAAGGAGTAAACTTAAAAAAATACATAAAATAACACAATCTACAAAGCAAAATAGCTAGAATGTCTTTCTAAGAACTTGAAGGTTTTCTTGGGGATATCCTTAGCTTTTCACTCATGCTTTCATTCTTGTCTATCATTTATGATTATTTTCTAGATAATCTTATTTGTTGACTCGATTTCAATATTTTTTTTAAAAGCTAGTAGTTCCTTGTTAACCAGACAACGTCATAAATGACCATTCAAATTGACTTGTCTATTGTAAAAACTATAGCTTGGTGGACTACTTTTAGTTGATTGTTCAAAGACTCCAACGTCTAGTAAATAAGTGATGTTCACAGATGTGTATATTAATGACATGTAACAAATTAATGAAAGAAAACAATTACTTAACTCGATCAAGACTCCAATATAAAGAATCTTTAGGTTGTTTGACACGCCTAAAACAGGGAACTCAGATTCAACAGAGTTTCAGCCCCCTCTCTAATAATTAAACTATCTATGTGAACAACAAAATGATCACTCCATAGTCATCGTTAAAGATTAATATGAGAATAGCAGATCAACAAAAGTTGTTCATTCTAATTCTAGAAATTCCATTAAAAAGTGTTTTAAGTCTCTTATCTTTGGCTCCTAAAGTTCATTAAGCAAAGAGAACAAGAATCAGATTGTAGTATGAGCTTTGATGAACATTATATGGATACAAAAGGTCATGAAATCATGGACTTGTTATATGAGAATCAGAAGACAGTACCAAAAAAGCCATTGAATCGTAAACTAGGTATTCGAAATGATGGATCTGGTGAAACTAATAGGTTAAGAAAACTTGCTACAATTGTCAAGAATGATGCAGGAGACTGTTGTTGATTCAATTATGAGAGTTCTCAATGAAAGTGCAAATGAAGTTCTTGAAGAAACCATGAACCTTATTCTGGCAGCGACCATAATGGTGGATTTCAAGCGTAGGAGGGAGAAAAATCAAGCTTCAGAACAGACTACTCTTAAATTAAACAAAGAAAATTTTTTGTCGTGAAATCCTTTGATGAACATTAAATGGATACAAGAAATATAGAACAACAAAAGTTGTTCATCATATGGATACAAGATAAATGATCACTCCATAGTCATCGTTAAGGATTAATAAGAGAATAGCAGATCAATAAAAGTTGTTCATTCTAATTGCAGAAATTCCATTAAAAAGTGTTTTAAGTCGATCATCTTTGGCTCCTAAGGTACATTAAGCTAAGAGAACAAGAATCTGATTATAGTATGAGCTTTGATGAACATTATATGGATACAACAGTTGATGAAATCATTGACTTGTTATATGAGGATAAAAAAATATACCAAAATAGCCATTGAATCGTAAACCATTTATTCGAAATGATGGATCTGGTGAAACTAATAAGTTAGGAAAACATGCTACAGTTGTCAAGAATGATGCAGAGGAGATTGCTGTTGATTCAATGATGAGAGTTCTCTATGAAAGTGCAAATGAGGTTCTTGAAGAAACCATGAACCTTATTCTGGCAGCGACCAGAAATGTGGATTTCAAGCACATGAGGGAGAAAATTGAGCTTCAGAACAAACTACTATTAAATTAAACAAAGAATAAAAGACAAATGCTAATGAATACACAGTCCTTAAGAATGCACAAGGAAACAGTTCTCAAACTGTAGTGGCTAAGAATTCAGTTGATAAGCCATTCAAGCATAGAAAGCTTGAGTGTCCAACATTTGATGAGAACAATTGTACGAGTGATTTGAATCACCAACTTCCTTGTCAGACCCTTACCATGCCTAAAATAGGGAACTCAGATTCAAGCGAGTTTCAGCCTGCTCTCTAATAATTAAACTATCTAGGTGAACAACAAAATGATCACTCCATAGTCATCATTAATGATGAATACGAGAACGACATATCGACAAAAGTAGTTCATTATGATTCCATAAATTCTAGAAAAGTGTTTTTAGTCGCTTATCTTTGGCTCCTAAAGTACATTAAGGTAAGTGAACAAGAATTTGATTATAGTATGAGATTTGATTAACTTTATATGGATAGGGACACCATAGTGAGTGAATTATACAGAATACTAGAGGAGTTCAAAAAGTGGCCATGTATTCGAAATTAAATACTCTGAACTCATCAAATGGATCAAAAGGAACTCGAGCAGATTTGAAGGAAGATTTAACTAGAATATAGGAGAGCATTGCGAATGAGGCTTCCTACACTGCTTGTGTGAGAACACCTACTACGATAAGAGGCGAAGTACATAGTTTCTTTTTGTGGAAATCGTGTATGCTATATGATTAGAAGATTCATTAGATCAAATAGGTTAAGTCTTAAGCCTGCTTTGGTGGTTAACACAGATTAATTACTGAAACAAAATTGACTTATCAATCGTCGAGTATAAAACATAGTAATCACTATCTTTAATTCACTGGTTAAAGACTCCAAATACAAGTGAATCAGTCAGGTTAAAATAATTATTGATTCATGACCCGCAACACACAAATAAAAGAAGACAATTACTTGTGTTATAGTATATAGAAAATAATCAGTTTTGTTACTACAAGTTGATAAAGACTCCAATATAAAGAATCTGTGTTTTATAATCATCAACTAATCAAACAACAATCAGATATTCATTCATACAAGGAACTTTAGTGTCCATTAAATAAGGGAAATCGCGAAGCAGAGAATAACAGAAGCAAGGTGTCCTCTTAGTTACTTTTTAGTAAAAAAAGCTTTACTTTATGGGTTATGTGATTTTTCGAACACACAATATACTACAAACATGAATACACTTCAACAAATTAAACCATCAATTAGAATCTGAACTCAATAAAACTAGAAAACTGGGCAAAGTTGAACGACGTAACAGAGAACAAGAAGAAAAAGAAAAGAAATCTTACCAGAATTTCGTAGTAGAGAGAAGCAAACAGAGACGTTGCTGATCGATATAAAGGCTTTGAGGATGATCTGGATAACCCTAGGTAGAGCCTGCACTTGATTGAGATGAAAAAGAAATAGCATGCGTTGTTGAGAATACGTAAAGGCTAAGTTAGGACCATTGGGTATTGAGAGAAAACAAGTTTTTTTTTAGATATTTAGGAAATAAGGTTCTTTTGGCGCCTAATTTTTCAGCAAAAAAAAGTTGATTTTAGTAAAAAGTTTAGGGATGTTTTGGCGTTGTGGTCTCCCGCTAACTCTCTCAATTACAATTGGGACTAGTTAATAATATTTTTAGGGACCAGCTTTCGCACCTTCTCAAAAACATATAGCTTTTAGGACCGAAATATAATCTCGTCCCAATATGTATAATTTTAGTGACGGGATTATTAACTCGTCCCTAAATGTTGGTCATTAATAAGCCTTTTTCTTGTAGTGTAGGTCTACCGATTAAAGGTTCATTAAGTCAATATACTTTAGTTACACAAGAAGAGGATGCCCTAAGCATACCAATTCAAGGTATATCATTACATTGAAGAAACCTTTCACAACATGTCATCATCATTCACAAGGGTATAATTGAGAATAACCTTTCAAGGTATATCATTACATTGAAGAAACCTTTCACAACCCTTAGTTTTGGAGAATTTCCAACTTTGAAATTGAAGGTTTGAGGGCTTCATGGATGAAAAGCTAACCATGAATCAAAACTACCATACCTTAATTAAAGATTCCTCAAGAATTTGGTTAGAAAAGATGAGTTCTTGAGCCCTAGACCTTGACTTCTTCTTCTTCTTCAATAGAGGTTTTAGAGAGAGAATTATTTGGAGAGAAGGTAGTTATGATTTGGGGTCTTGGGTATTATGAAGTAAATAGGTTAGTTAATGGTTTAAAAATACTTATATAGGTATAAATAAGCTATATAAACCGACTTTACTTCAATATAACTAACCTAGGAATTTACCAACTTACCCTTCATTTGGCTGAGATTGGGCCAGATTGTAGGCATGACTCACGCCCCATGACCCACAGACCGTGGGTGCATTTATGCCCCATCCAGCAGGTCGTGGGTGGGTGGTCTGCAGCTCATATTCCCAGGCCTTGACCCACGAGGCACCCCCACGAGGCGTAGATGGACCTACACCCCGTAGGTCCCATCCGTAGGTCTCAACCTTTAGGCAACTTGGGGAGTTTTGGGGAGATTTGGGGGTTAGGATTTAGGGTCCTCCTCAAGGACCCCTTGGTTGGTCCTTGGAGGGTCGTACCTTGACGTTTAACCCCTAAAGCCCTCAACCTAAGTTCGAGAAACCATTTTACACTTCCAAACCCCACATCAAACTGAACAACTCACACGTAAGGCTCTAGTTTCACCTACTAGTTTTTCGAGTCATAACAATGTTGGTAGCTCTCAAGGCTTTGTTTGTGATTTAGAGTCGGTGTGGTGGTGTTCCTTGGTGGCTAAGACATTAGCTTCTATTTGAGAATGGAAATTTATTTAGAAGGTTCATCTACTGGTTGGGATCAATGTAATATGGAATCTATGATAGTGTGTTTGATCAGCATGCAAGGCCTGCTTTTGGCATATTGGGTAGCTTGAGGTGTTTTTTTATGGGAGTTGGTGCCTTGGGATGTTATCAGTCGGTTGGCTATGTATGTATGCCGCTTGCTAACTTGGTTTTCTTTGGATTAAGGTGGTTGGCTCATATTTACGATGAAGTATTTTTTTGAGCACATGGTGTCATTTTGCTGAAATTCCTTTGTAGAAGTAGGTCACTGGAGCGGGGCTTAGTAAAGCCTTGGTGTTCACGGGATGATCGTACTTTGGAGTAGAATGTTTCATTTTAAGAGGTTGTGTTTCATCTTGAGTTGTTTGTTTTAGGAGTTGAGATTGATTTTTGGGCTTTGCTTTGGGTTGAATTCCTTGTTTTGGTAGTTTTTGTTTCTACATATTCAGGTGTAGCATGTCATTTGTCCAATGTTTGCATTGTATGGGTTGGTAAACACGATTTAAATGGTGTTGGAGATGTTCATGATAACTAAGGATAAGCATAACGCTCCTATGACTAGAAGATGTTGGGTTTAGAGAATAAGGTAGGTATTTTGAATGGTGAGTGGAGTTGCACCTGCCATGGTATTGTGATTTCTCAATTTGGTGGTTTTGGTGTGGTATTAGTTTCCTCATATAAATCTGGTACTTTCGGTCACGTTTCGTCCATTTGGGCCAAAATTTGAGTCCAAAAAGGAATTGGAGAAGCTTTTGGAGTGTTGAAGTGTACTTAAGGATTTCCCTCCTAGATTGAGTTATGTGTTGTCATTGTTAAGTCTAAGAGGGTTTCTGAGGGTTTGACGGAGCATGCAGGCATTGTACCCTCGTCTTTTATTGCCTTCAGGCTATAACTTTCCTTCTACTTTCACGGATGTTGACAAAAATATTTTGTCTGAAATTTTCCAAGTCAATACTTTTAAGTGTTTTATTCATTAAATAGTTCAAAATACATGTTTTGTAATTTTAATGTCATTTGTTGATAATTATCTTTATTTATCAAAATATCAGGATTTTTATCGGTTAATTTTGTTTACATTATTTTGGGTCGCAATAGTTTGAATATGTTCAAATATTTGTTCGATTCGATTAAATCATTATTTTTTGTTAAATTGTATTTTTTACATGCCATTAATTTTTTTGTTTTATTGATTAATATTTGTTGTAGTTTTTACTTTTATTAATATTCATTTTGGTGTTTTTTGCATAATTTAGAAATACAGTCAAATACATATAAGATTTGCATACACAAATATTTTATTAACCGGTACCACAATTTTAAGGTAATTGTATTGTACTAAGGCAGTTTTTAATTTTCTATTTAGACAATTACTTGGCCATTAAGTTGGTGGTGGTGGATAAGATTTTTAGGGGTGTAATTTAGAGATTTTTTTATATTCTTTTATTGTTTATTATCTTCTTCGGCGAAGAGTTCTCTGGAGCTCCGCCAATTCACCACCAAAAAGACCCCATTTTCCTCCTGCCTCCGTTCCTTTCTCCAAGCTCGAGTTCTACCATTAACGGCAAACTCCGAGTCCAACAGATCGGACCCCAACAACCAGCAATAAGCCACAGAGCTCGTAACCACCAGATCTCCACCCACGAGCTCCTCAACGCAACAATAATAACAACAACTAACGTTGGCAGCCCCTCCCCTTTCCCCTTCTTGATTTTTTATTTGTTTTGTAGGGCGTGTTGATGAGCTTAAAGCTTCCGAAAAAGACCGACAAACAACCTTACAAACCAAAAAACCATCCTATCGCAGGACCACCAACTGGCTGAAAATGCTAAACTCCGACAGGCTTCTCTATTTTCCCCTAATTTTTTGTAGAAATCTAGAAATATTTTATAACTTTCTTGTTTGTTTTGTTCTATTCTTGTTTTGAATTTCATATCTTTGCTTGAATATTGTTTTATGTGGCTGTTTTGTTTGAAAAATTACTCTGTTTGAGCTTCCTCCTTTATTTTCTAAGCTACTGCCAGCATGAGATGTTGTAGGATTCTATCGAACACTATTTATTGTGTATATTTTCAGATCTGGTTCGTGACAAGCTCATTATTTTTCTTGACCTAAGTTAATTATAATATTTTATCAATGCTTAAAATTGTACCAGTTCTTAATTTGATATGTTAATTGTTGAATTGGTTATAAATTTTCATGGTGTTACGAAAAGCTACTCCGCACAAGATCCAAATCAATAGTGAGAACTCGTACTATAATTTTTAGGGTGAAGAAAAGTAGTATAAGTACCAACAAGCGGTGCTCAGTAGGCATAGGCCTACTGAGCTCCAAAGATAAAGCAAGTAAAATAGCATGTAAAAAAAGGAAACCGCCGCACAAGTATCTAATGAGGAGATATAGCACATTAATGCAAGTAGTAAGAATGATCGAAGGTTAGAGTAAAAAGTTCCAACGCCATCAGGTTTGCTAAATTCTAAGGTCAGAGTAAAAAGTTATGCTCATTTCAGTGAAGCCTTGTCAAGCAGGCCACGAACCACGACCCAGTTGACCGAAAATGGTACAAACAACATTCTGTCAGTCCACTCGGGAGTGGCACTTTGTCAGCTTTAACTTATGGTCGTTTTTCATCCTTTCCCTATGCATTGGGGCACTTAAACTATGTCGTTTGATGCCTAAGCTTCATCGTATTACTCAGTCTAAGCCTAATAACCTATTAAAACATACCCAGAACCCTCATTATCCAAAAATCACCCAACTTAGAGAAAAAAGAAGAGGAAAAAGTTGCAGCCCTCCCAAGAACAAGCATAAGTGTTCTTCAAAGTTCATCCCCAAAATCCAAAGGATTTCTCCATAGATTTCGTCACCAGGTATGTGGGATTTCACTAGTGGGTTACTTTCATCCACTAGGTCCCTAGAATTTAGTCACTTCCTTGATTCTACATAGCTTGTTTAGACCTAGGGTTTGTAAAATATTGGGAATTTATTATGATTTCAACTACTATATAATCCATAGTCTAAATAACATGTTTTCCTGAAAACGTTGCATAATTCCTTGTATAAAACTCAGAACCCTAGTTTGTGTAAATTCTCTTAGTTCATGAATTATACTTGCTAGGTCAGTTAAACAAAGAGCGATGCTCCAGATTTTGAATGTCACATTCTTAGTATATAAATGTTGCATTCTCAATTAGCATGTCGGTATTTTGAGCTATTCAGTATTTAGTGCATTTTAGCTTCATATGTATTTAGTTGTGAGTAGACTTAGCACCGAGTTGGACTAGGTTTCAGCATATCCTCATAGTCCCAGAACTACGTGCCCACATAGGATTATAAGTCCCCTCTGTTGGGCATCAATATTAGTGATCACGCCACATTCATGCCTTTATACCCCTGGAAAGGTATATTGGGTCCTCTCAATGGGGCTTATACATCGGACTCCATGTTTAGCTCACGTGGTTTATGTCAGTTAATAGTAGCTCACACAGTCAGACTCTTATTGCATTGACCAGGTTTTAAGCATTTATATCGGTATACAATTCAACATGTTATCTTCATGATTGGTACTTGGTCATTGTATTCAATCATTGATCAGTTATGCTTTGTTCAACTTATATATAGATTTGTTCACCTTAGTATATCTATATCCTGCATGCTTAGTACATTCCAAGTATTGACGCATAATCTGCACTACATCATTTCATGATATAGGTTCAGGCACTTAGCATCTAGATCATGCTTACATAAATTTTCGGCCTGATTTCAGCAGCTTCAATGCCCCTCATACTTCAAAGACAATAGACATGCTCTCCATTTCAGTCTTTGCTTTCAGTTTTCAATTTTGTTAGAGTTAGTTGGGGGCATGTCCCAACAACTCAACTCAATAGAGGCTTTTCAGACATATTAGCAGATTCAGCTTGAGTTGTTAAGTGGTGATTTTAGTTACCACTAAACTCATGTTATGTTTTATTATGATTATTCATACTAATTGGACTTGTTCCTCTTCAGAGATTTATTGATTTAGTTTCTGCTTAGTTCATATTTACTTAGATATATTTAGTATGTTCATGATATGTTAGACTCAGGGTTATGCTTGGGGTCACTCGTGATCCTAGGTCCCTGTTACGTCAAGGGGGTAGCCTCGGGGCGTGACATGACTCGTACACATGGCAACCAGGTTTTGGGGTTATTTTTGAGAATGACTATGTTTTCCGTTTTTATGTTATGGCTAGTTTACTTTTGCATTTCTATCATTTCGTTGTGTTTTAGGCTGGCTTTTCTTTGTGATACTAGACGAGTGTCATCTCAACTATTTTTGGGTGGTGACATTAAATAATTATATACTAAAGAAAGTAAATGAAAATAAAAAAGCAAGTGCTAAAAAATAAAAAAGATACTAAGAAATTTTATCTCATCAATGACTATACATTTATTACATCTTTTCTTTGTTCCGTTTCATTTCTTTATCTACTCATAATCTCATATAAATAAAATTCTTAATAAGTTAAATTACAATAGGAACAAAGCAAACAAACAAAAACATACATTAAGAAAAAAAGTAAATTTTAGAGGAAGGAAACAAATTATGTTATCTTGATTCCCATCCTCATTATTATATATTACCATTTTCCCCTTTTAATAATTGTTTTTAATTTTTTAATTCAATAAGTTCTGTTGTATTAAATAAAAAAGTTTTTAATGGAAGTGAAATATTTTTAACAAATTCTTTCTACTAAAGTATTTTATATGGAATGTTAGAAGAATTGTGAAAAGATGATTGCCTATTAAATTATGAATTAATAATAAATTTTAAAATTTATGACACTATTACATAATAATAATCTTATTTTATTCTTATGATTGTATGAAGCACGAACAATAACATTAGAAATGAAAAATGGAAATTTGATGTCAGTTAGTATCCTTATGGTTTGTTTTTCGTGTTGATGTGATTAATCGAACAAAAATAATATACTTTTCATTTTTTTTTTATGATTGTAAAGCTCTGATGTTGTTTGTTTGATAAATTCACCAAATATGTAATATGTCTCAAAAACACAAGTATCATATAACTTTGTTCCATTAATAGTAAATATATTATATTTTTGAAAACTTAGTTTACACATGACAAAGTTTGTCTCAACTATATTGTGCTTTGTAAATATTAAATTATCTAGATGTACATGTTTTTCTTTGATAATTATAGGATAAAAACTTATCCATATTGAGTTTACACCGAAACAAAATTAAGGTGGTTCTAATATTAAAGAACATTTACTACTAAGAGTAAAATGTATAATGACTTTCGGCATCACCAGGGCTACACACCAAGGAAGAACTTTAGACCATAGTGTTAATTGGAGATATTATTGCCACTACCGATGCAATTCATAAGGAATTACAACACTTCATAATGAACATCAATTTTTTTTTTAAGAAATAGATATTTGAGGTGATAAAAATGATTTTTTTATTTTTCATAATATACAATATCAAAATACTTCTTTTATTATTCCTACTTGAATTACCACCAACTAATTATCAAAATACTTCTAAATTGTCGGTTGTTTATTGTTCCTACCTGAATTATCACTAGTACTAAGACAAAACCGACCCAAATGAGAAGAGTGATTTTCATTTTTTGTGTATTAGGGTTGGGAAGGATTAAAAAATGGGTGAGCAATATTTTTAAAATTGTGTGGTTTTTTGGAAATTAAATAAAAACATTTTTAAGATTACTTTTTAATTCAATAAATATAGATTCGATAACGAAAATGTAAATATACATTATTTATTAGACAACAAATCAAATGTTAGACGTGGAGGGTATATAAACGGCAAAATTGTCATAACTAGTAATTAAATTTAGAGATTGAAAAAGTTTCTGAGTCCCCTCCAAAACTAAAGAAACCGAAAACACTTCAATAGCCCATTCATGAGCAGACAGTAAATGTAGAAATGCTTAAACATGTAATGATAACCAAATAATCAATATATCCAATCAAGCAATCCTCATGTTCTGAAATAGATGTAACAAAAAGGTTGAAAAGAAAATAATAATGCTATATCAAAGTTTCTTTCTCGCTTTTCATTTTAAACTTCTAAGCAAAAGATTGAGATCTGCTTAAATCTATGTAGAATTTTTTTTCTTTAGGTGATGCACATGAAATTGTGCATAGATTTTAATTGGAAATTGTTGATGATTTAAATTGCAATACACCTTTATTTTTTTTTAGATAGTTTGAGGATTTGATTCCTTATGTAATTGTTCTATTGATTTGACAATATGAATAGTAATTCCATCTAGATAGTTTTGAGATTATTTTAGTATTGTTCATATAGTTTGAAGATTCCTTACCTCATATTACTTCTTATTTTATACTAGTGTTGGGTAGTTTATGATGTCTCTTAATGGAAGAAAACATTGTCGAAGTTTAATGCATGACATCCTTAGCACTATTCTCAATAATGTAATCGATGTCCTTCTAATGCATTTTCCTTGTAAAGATGTTTTGGGAACAAATGTCTTCTCAAAGAAAAAGCAGTATCACTTGTAGTCAAATTTAGGAAGATCATCTATCATCTTTTGACACTTCATGAAGGACCCATTACTAAGTTTAACCTCGATGTTGTTCATCAAGAAACTTGTCCTGATATTGAAAACTTCATATGTTTCTTCTCACTGAATGACATTCAACATCTTTTTCTTCACCTCCCATATAGAGAGAGATACAAATTGTGCATCAATTTCATTCATCCACACAAAAAGTATGAAATTATCAATCTCAGGACAGCTATCGAGACAAAAACTTTGATGATAAACTTAGTAATGGAACCCTTATGAAGGGTCAAAAGCAAATAGATTATCTTCCTAAATTTGACAATAGGGTTTAGTAAGTTCTTGTTTCCCATAGTGATTCATTAAGCGTCGATTGTGTAATTCAACAAAATGATTTCTCCATTTCTTTGATAAGATGCTTGTCCTCACATCATCTGTAAAAGTCAAACACATCAAAATTAAATCAAATATATCATCAGGATGGTTTCAAAAGATGCTAGACGTTAAACTTCATTAGTCATTTCTTCCCATATAAGGCATTATAAGCCACCAAACACCTTTACAAAATAAGAAACAATACAAGGTAAGGAATATCCAAACTATATCGAGAAGATTGAAATAATCGTCAAACTATTTGGATGGAACTATAGACCCATTGTCAAATCAATAGAAGAACAAAAGAAATGGAATCCCTGAAACTATTTGGAAAAGAAATAAAGGTGCATTGCAATTAAAAACATCAACAATCTCCTATTAATATCTATGTTATTCGGGTACTTAACTGGACTTGATGTACTAAGTGTTACACAAAATATCTAGTAAGCTATGTTGATATTTAAAAAATCAAATTAGTGAAAAAAATCATACAAGAAAATACAATTCAAATCACAATCAAGAAAATGTCGAGGATCAAAATGACTTAGTTAATCATAAATATAAGAAAAACTCCAAATTGCTTAATAGAATTGGTAGTTTATGTCACACCCCTAAGAGTCTGACCCTTCCCCATACCCTGCATTAGTAGTTTTTGCTAGTATTAAAATTGGAAACCCCTAAGAAACTTATGTAAATATGGCATAACACTAACCGAAAAGGAAAAGTAATGATTTTGTTTTAAAAACTGTGAAGTAAATTTTGAATACCTTTTATGAGTTTTTTTAGTTATAGGGCACTACCTGGACTCTTCAAGTCTTCATTCTTAATCTACGATAAGCAATTTTGCTTTCAATTCTGTAGAGTAATTGGAAAAATCATTTTTTAATTTTATGAAAAGCAATCAGGTTCTATAAAAGTGTATCATCAAGAATTGGTAAAACATTCATCTAGGGTAAAAAACTAGTTAGTTCATTATCTCCAAGGGTTTTCCTAAATGGACTAAAAAGATATTTAAAATTGATATATGGATTCACCAGAACAGTTTTACAATCTTATGAGTTTGGCACTCAAAATGTAAAATAATTAAGTCCGATTTGAAGAAATAAAGATTCTTGAAATTAGAATTAATCTATTTCAACGAACAATTTCTCTCTTCACATCAAAATCTACAATAATAGAGAAAAATAGCAGCAGGCAATCATTCTTTGACTTGATATGTAATTGTTATAGTATGATTAATTGTATGGGTACATTATACATTCATATCTTTTACTATATATATATATATATATATACATACATTTAATCCTTTTAAATCTTTGATTAGATATGTTATTGCTAAAATATAACTAATGGTTTTTTTTTTCAATCGATAGCAACAAGTTCTTTTTATTTATTTTGTTTTTACTTGTAAATGATTTAATATTTATGTATTTTTCATTAAATATTTCTATATAGATAATTCTTATTTTGGGACGGTCAAAATAATAATTCAACTGAAATATAACAAAATAAGTTTGTATTTTTACTTTTATTCTTTTATTGTGTGTCATCAATGCTATTGCAAGTGGTATATGTTTTCTCTTCTTCTTTCATCAAACAATACCTTCAATATTGAAATTTTGAAGATAAATAGAAAATGAAATAATTATATTCTAAAGAAAGTAAAACAAAAGAAAAAGGCAAGTGCCAAAAAAGAAAGATACTAGGGAATTTGATTTCATCAATGACTATTAATTTATTTGATCTTTTCTTTGTTTCATTTCATTTCATTTCTTTGTGTACTTATATAAATAAAATTATAAACAACTTACCTTAAGAAACAAGTTAACTTTAGAGGAAGAAAGAAAAACTTACGACATTGTAACGATCCGAGCCTACACCCTGGACGTGGCCGGCACTCAAGAACCATTGCTGGTCCCCAAGTGAACCCTTATCTTGGCTGGCTACAAGCGGAAGACTAACTCAAGCATACATATGCCTAAAACTGAATTAAATTCATTGAACTCCAATAGTGAACTTTATGAAAGTCTGAACAATACTCAAAAGAAAGTAAATACAGAAAACTTCAACTCTGTCTATCTATGAAGCCTCTACTATTACAGAAATATATCGATACAAGGCCCACGACATCTCAAAACTACCAACTGTAGGGTAAAGGTAAAGTCCTTCGAAATATAAAAAGGCTCACCAAAGCTGACTGGATTATCACATGACCTCAATGAAACGCCTATTGATGATCCTGAATATTTGTATCTGCATCATGAAACAATGCAGGCTAGATGGTTTAGTACATGGTATGTACGAGCATGATAGTGGAATTCTAAAACATAAACATAAGCTTGAACTTGATAAAAAGGAAACATACTTACCTCTTCTCAACTCACTCAACTAAACTCAACTCAAGAATAAGATACTCAAATCAAAGATACTCAACTCAAAGGTACTCAATTCAAGATACTCAACTCAAGATAAAGCAACAATAAAAGATGAAATATATGGAAAACTTTTTAAACAGTAGATAATAACTCAATTTTATTGAAGAATACGACAATAACTTAATTTGTATATAAAAATACAATATAACTCTGTGGGAGATTCTCTAACCGACAACCATCACTATGAGCTATGTGATGATACAACATCTCGCCCACTCTGCCAGAACTGTCCTATACTTTGCCGGGGTATAGAACTTACTACTAAGTGGATCCACTAGTCTATGCTAAAAAGCATTAATGAATCATCTAAAAAGTATGACCCTTTCTACCTACGTTGGCTACATGGTTTATGGGGGCTGTGAGTTGTATGAACTCTCCCCCATATCGGTGCTCAATACTATTCCCAAAATATACTAGCTCATATATTTAAAACCATAACTCTTTCTGTGTTTTGAGATTACTACTAAAAAATATTTCTCTTCTCAGTCTCCTCTAATCTTTAATGTAAAAACATTTACTATTGGGAATACTTAGTTCCCATATATCATTTTAAAGAAAATGAACTCAACTCTACTCTTCCTTAACTCAGTGCTCAAATCTTTAAACGAAGTTTTAAAACAATTTGTAAAATGACTTCTTAAAATTGGGTTCCATGCCAAATTATGGACGTGAACGACTCAATTCAAGGTTTTAAATAACCATGCATAGAACTCAATACTTGGAACTCAACAACTCCATAACTCAAGGAGTCAATGATACTACTTATGTCACGCTCTGAGCCTACACCTCGGACGTGGCTGGAACTTGAGAACCATTCTTGGCCCCAAGCGAACCTTTGTCCTGGCATAACTCATAGCGGAAGACTTTACTCAACATAACTGTTCTTTAAAAGTAAACTGAAAGCTCAAAGATTCACTGGCCAAAGTGGCAACTCAAGTCTCAAGCATACTTGAAATGGAAAGACTTGAGAACTAACATCAAACTAACTGTCTATGAAGCCTATAAACAACTGAGATGGAAGTCAGGACAAGACCCACGACATCCTAATGAACTAACTATAAAGCAGTAAAAAGGGGTCCTCCGAAAGCAAGGAGGCTTACTAACAACTCTGAACGTCAACTAGAATCAACGAAGCACTGGATGTTGATCCTGGTTACCTGCATCTACTGCATAACAACGATGCAGGCCAAATGGCATCTGTACATTGAATGTATAAGCATGCGACGGGAATTCTAAAAAAAGACGTCAGCTTGAAAGGAACTGAAAGAACATACCTGGGCTCAACTTGTTATTAATTTAACTGAAACAGCAAGATGAATTGAAATCTGAAGTAATTTTTTATTGAACTTCAAGCTGATGAAATAAGTAGAGGGGCAGTACACCGAACATGGACTGCTAAAAGACTGCTAACATGCCTATAAAATAGGATAATAACTAAACGAAAACTAATCTCCTAATAATCAGCTGAAGTCTCTGACCCATTCAAAGCAGATCCCGAGACACGTAACAACATTCCTCCTGAATCAAGAGCTGCAAATTCCCAACTTTTCTCTAAGAAATTTGAATCTTCTAACATGAAATGACTTTGTAAAAATGTCCGCCACTTGATTCTCTATTTGTAATAGAATAAAACCACTTCGTTGTTTTTCTGCACTTCCCTCAAGAAATAAAACTTGATGTTGAATTGCTTGGTCCTTCCATAAAACACGGGATCTTTGGATATGGCTATAGCAGCTTGATTATCCACAAGGATCTCAGTGCTCTCTGCTTGCTCTAGCTACAAATCGATCAAAATTTTCCTAAGCCATAATGCTTGATTAACAGTGGCTACTGCTGCGATGAATTCTGCTTTAGCTATTGATTGTGCTACTATTTCCTGTTTCTTTGAGCACCATGAGAAACACCCTGATCCAAAAGTGAAATAATAACCAGATGTGCTTTTCATATCACCAGTTGACCCGCCCCAATCACTATCAGAATATCCACGGAGTTTGAAATTCTAACTTTTGCTAAATCTGATGCCAAAGGTTAGAGTTCCCTTAAGATACCTAATTACTCATTTGGCGGCCATCATGTGCATCTCACATGCACAATTTAAGAACCTAGATAAACACTCACAGGAAACAAGATGTCAGGCCTTGCTGTTGTGAGATACATCAAGCATCCAATTAAGCTTCGATATACTCCTTCATCAACTAGTTCAGCTCCATCATCCTTTTTCAGCTTTTCTTTTTGATTCATTGGAGTACTCACACTCTTGCATTTTTCCATTCTAAATCTTTTTAGAATCTCCTTCATATATTTCTTTTGACAAACAAAAACTTCATTCTGAGTTTGCTTGATCTCCATTCCCAGAAAATAAGTCATCTCGCCAAGATCAGTCATCTCAAAGACTTTCATCATTTCCTCCTTGAATTCTTCAATCAGCCCTATATTATTTCCTGTCACAAGTAAATCGTCGACATACAGAGAAATAATAATAATGTTAGAGGAAACTTTCTTAACATAAATAATAATAAGCTTTTTTCAAAGCCTAAGCCTAGCAAATGATTATCCATTCAGCTGTACCAGGCTCTAGGAGCTTGCTTTAGTCCGTATAGAGCTTTCTTTAACAGATAAACCATGTCTTCATGTCCTGGTATACTGAACCCTTCTGGCTGCTCAACATATATTTCTTCCTGTAGTAGACCATTCAAGAAAGCAGACTTCACGTCCATTTGAAAAATCTTCCAATTTTTATGTGCCGCAATAGACAAAAGCATCCGAATTGTATCCATTCTGGCTACTGGGGAAAAAGTTTTAGAAAAATCTACTCCCAAACTTGTGCATAGCCTTTCAGCACTAATCTAGCTTTGTGCTTGTTTACCGAATCATCTGGATTTAACTTTGTTCAAAAAATCAATTCAACTCCAATAACTTTTCTATCTTGGGGTCTTTCCACGAGCTTCCAAGTTTGGTTCTTTTCTATCATGGTCAGCTCCCCCTTCATTGCATTTGTCCAATTTTGATCCATTTTTGCTTCCTCATATCCTGCAGGTTCAAAAACAGCAACATTGCATCTCTTATAAATATCAGAGAGTGACCTTGTTCCCCTAATAGGTTGATCATTCACCAAGTCATCATAATCAAGTTGTGAATATGGTTTTTAACTCGAGACTCCTCATGCCATTCCCATTGCTTATCTTCAAGGAATTGAACGTCTCTACTTACCATAATCTTGTATGTTTGAAGTTGAAAGATCCTATAAGCTTTAGAAAATAAGCTATAGCCAATGAAGATTCCCAAATCTGCCTTCTTACCTAGCTTGTCTCTCTTAACCTGTGGAACATAAGAAAAATATAGACATCCAAATATCTTGAGGTTTTTCAAAACAGGTTTGACACCATACCATGCTTCAAATGGAGTCTTTCCTTCCACTGCTCGCGTAGGCAGTCTATTCAGTAAGAAAACAGCAGTGTTTGCTGCTTCAACCCAAAACTTCTTCGGTAGATTCTTCTCATGCAACAAAGATCTCGACATCTCCATGATTGTTCTATTTTTTCTCTCACTCACTCCATTTTGTTGTGGAGAATAAGGGACAATAAGTTGGTGCTCAATTCCAGCTTTTTTACAAAAAGAATTGAACATATCCGAGGTATATTCAGTTCCATTATCTTACCTAATGACCTGAATCTTGCAGCCACTCTGATTTTCTATCCAAACTTTGAACTTCATGAAAATTCCAGCAGCTTCGAATTTAAACTTCATAAAATAAATCCAACACATTCTTGTTAAATCATCAATGAAAATAATATAATATCTGCTGCCATTGAGTGATGGTGTTCTTTGTGGACCACAAAGATCAGTGTGAACGAGTTGCAACATTTCTGTAGCTCTCCAAGTGGAACTTTTAAATGGAAGTCTAGTATGGTTGCCAAGCACGCAAGCCTTATAACTTGAGGGGTTCTCCTCCAAGTTTGGTAAACCATTTACCATTTTACTCATTTGCATAAACAATAAATCTTTGTGATGAAAGTACCCCAACCCCTTGTGCTACGTTTCCGCTACAGTGAGTTGGCTTGGAAAAGCTATGTTTTCCTCATTCAATGGATTCAAGGAAAAAAAAATTCCCTGTATTTTAATTCTGAATATTTCCTGACCACTAGGATCACTGATCAGGCATGCTTTATCTTCAAATAATAATTTGAATCCATTTTCTAGGAGTTGCCCAACACTTAATAAATTCTGATCAATTTCAGGAACAAATAAAACTTCATAAATAAAGTTTTGTACCTTTGTAACTTTCAATAGCTACAGTCCTCTTTCCTTTCGCTGGGAGGTATTCTCTATTTCTGATCCTGACTCATAATTTAACTGATCTATCAAGTTCTCTGAAAAGCTTTTCGTCACTGGTCATGTGGTTCGTACAACCACTATCAACAAGCCAACTTTCACTTGAATTTTTGCTTGCGAAACAGGTGGCCACAAATAGTTGCTCATCTTCTTGTTGGTCTGTAATAAATGCATCATTTGGTTGTTGTAATCCCTTCTCTTTGTAGATAATCTCAGCATGACCGAGCTTGTGCAACTTTCTGCATTTCATATAAGATTTTCTCCAACACTTGAAGTGTGGATGATTTTTCGTCCCACAATGTTGGCAGGGAGGATATTTTCCTTCTCTGTTGTTGATAGTTGCAGTAACACCATTTCTTTCTGTTGTTGCTTCGTAGTTTCCATGATTCCCTTTCTTTCCTTTTCCTTTGTTTCCCCTGGAACTTGAACGGAACTGCAACTTGGCTTGCAAGGCTCCCTTAATGGATCCCTCGCGCCTCATCATTCTTCATTGTTCTTGTACCTGCAGTGCACTCAATAACTTTGCCAAGCTAAGCTTAGACAGATCTTTAGTATTTTCCAATGAAGCAATAGTTGCCTCATATCTCTCAGGTAAAGTTACAAGTATTTTTTGAACTATTCTATTATCAGTAAGTTCATTTCCAAGTATCCTTACCTTATTGGCAATCCCAAGCAACTTATCAGAATAATCCTTAATGGTTTCTGATTCCTTCATACGCTGCATTTCGAATTCTCTAACCAAGTTCAATACTTTCATTCCTCTAATTCTTTCATCTCCCTCATACTCTTTCTTGAGGAAATCCCAAATTGCTTTGGCTGAGTTACATGTCATTATTCTACTGAAAATCGTGGCAGAAACTACAGCAAAGATACAAGATTTAGCTTTGGATTTTCCTGTCTTCTTTTCCTTGTGGGTTCTAATATGAGCCATAGTTGGATTCCCTGGCAGAGGATGCACCTCGTAGTCTTTCTTGACAGCCTCTCACAAATCACTAGCCTCCAAATAAACTTGCATTTTCATTGCCCAGGCTTGATAGTTTTCTCCATCGAAAACCGGTGGAGCCATAGCAGAAAAAGAGTCTGCATTCTCCATTGTTTTAATGGTGTTTTGCAGAGAATATTTTATGGATAAACACTCAGAAAAGAACCTTGCAAGTCTCACACAAGTCCCTTAAGAAGTAGGGCTCTGATACCAATGTTATTAATTTAACTAAAACAACAAGATGAATTGAAATATGAAGTAATTTATTATTGAACTTCAAGCTGATTAAATAAGTAGAGGGGTAGTACACATAACATGGACTGCTAAAAGACTGCTAACATGCCTATAAAATAGGAACAACTATAACTAGTTAATAGGATAATGACTAAAAGAAAACTAATCTCCTAATAATCAGCTGAAGTCTCTGACCCATTCAAAGCAGATCCTGAGACACATAACAACACAACTCAACTCAACTCATTTCAATATAAAGCAATAATATAAATGCAATATAAAGAAAAACTTTTAAAACATGGATAACAACTCTGTGTATTTAGAAATACAATAGTAACTCTGTATGTATGCAAAGATACAATATAAACCCTGGATGTATATAAATATACAATCAACTTCGTGTATATAAGAATACAAAATACTTTTGTGGGAGTTTCTCTAACCGCTAACCATCACTTTAGAGTTATGTAATGATACAACATTTTGTCTCACGCTACCAGGGCTATCCTATACCTTGACAAGGGCATGAAACCTAACTACTAAGTGGATCCACTAGTCTATGCTAAAAAGCACTAAGGAATCATCTAAAAGTATGATCCTTTTTCAACCCATGATGGCTACATGGTTTATGGGGATTGGGAGTTGTCTGAACTCTCCCCCATATCGGTTCTCATAACTACACCCAAAAGATACTAGCTCATATGCTTAAAAACATAACTTGTTTCTGTGGTTTGAGATAATTGCTCAAAACGTAGCTCAAAGGCTCTCTTAGAAATCAAAGTTTCCTCTCTTTCTTAATTGTGAAAGCATTTACTCTTTAATGAAAACTAGCTCAAAGGCTCTATTGGAAATCAGTGTTTCCTTTCTTATTTAAATGTGAAAACATTTACTCTTTGGGAATACATAGTCCCCATATACTATTTTGATGAAAT
>JAJOOR010021305.1:0-21952 GCA_036250505.1 Solanum acaule | reverse complement strand
TTAGTCCCTATTTCCCGTTAATTAATGTTGAATGTACTTCCGCGACCGATGAAGTGTGATGACAAGTTTGAGAGGCTTGTTTGGGGTTCCTTCGGGTTCCTCATTCGCCATGTCACGTCTAGGCCCTAGGCTTGGGTCGTGACACCATCCCGGAGATATTGACCCTCTCGGTTGTAATTTCCATAGTTCCGACCATGGTTTCCTTAACCTTGGCACCAATTTTCCGTGTTTGATCCTTGAGCGTTAGGTCGGAAGCCCCCCGTCTGATCATTCACTGCATAAGCATCCTCTTCATAGTAACACTCTTCAACTGGTGGTGGCGTTCTAGTCAAGTAATTCACAGCATTTACCTTCTCTGCACCTCCGCTCACATGCTTCAATACCAACCCCAACTCGGTCCTCATCTGAGCCATCTCCTCTGCAGACTGATTGTTCGTAGCATGAACGGCAAATGTGTTTCTCCCAGTATCCGACCTCCTAGTGCTCCATGCTTTATTGTTGCGAGAGATCTTCTCCAATTTTTCTGCAATCTGTGCATATGAAAACTCACCATATGATCCTCCAACAATAGTATCAAGCACTGCTTTATTATTGTCATCCTGACTTCGATAGAAATATTCCTTCAGCGACTCATCATCAATACGGTGATCCAGAAAACCTCTTATAAACGAAGTGAATCTGTCCCATGAGCTACTCACAGACAATCCAGGAAATGCCACAAAATTATTGACCCTATCTTTGTGATTGAGCTTTTTGGACACTGGATAATACCTTGCTAAGAACACATCTCTCAGTTGGTTCCATGTATAGATTGAGTTATAAGGAAACTCAGTGAACCATATGGCAGCATAATCGATGTTTGGCTTAGTTATTACTTCGCACCAATCCACACTAGCCTATTAGATAGTATCACACTAAATCTATGTTGATAATTCTTTTCTTGTTGATTACCTCCTTGGTCCGGCAAGTAGTAACAAGGCGAGTTCTAACTCGTGCACTCGTTAAAAAGACTTTTAAACGAAAGAATTATCAATGCATGCAACAACACTATTCAAGAATTGCTTATTTACTATTCATACTTTGTTAATCACTCATGGTTCCCACAACTCTAGTTGCGGGTACCCATAATCATATGAACACAATTCATTGTTTTAGATGAAAGAATTATGAACTTACATAAGAAGAATAATAAACCTAGAATTTCAACTTGAATTGCAACACCCAAAATCTTCAAAACGAACTTAGGAAATTAATAATTGTTAGGTTTGCAGGAATAATCTCCCAAGTCACAAATAGAACGAAAGTAATAATGTCTAACCGCCAAAAACGAGGTTTACATGCCCTATTTATAGAAAACAAGTCCTAAATTAAAAGGGAAACAAAATAAGGAAAGTTTGTTGCAGGCACGCATCTTCATTCCACGAGACTGACTCACGGACCGTCAATGGATCTACGGTCCATGAGTCCCTTCCGTCAGCCAAGACTTAGAAAATATTTCAGCTTCCAAAAATCAGCTTCTCTGAAGCAAACGACAGAACTACAGTACAGATCATAGATCGATCTACGGTCCGTCAATCCCCTTCCGTAGCTCCACACTTAGAATCTTCAAAAATCATGTACTAGAACCCTCGCAGTATCAATCTACGGATCAACAGTAATGCTCACTGTGGTTCCACACTTTGTCAAATTTCCCTTATTTTTCTTTCCATGCCTTAGCTGCTGATCTACGACCACCATGTACGAATTGTCAATGGACCTACGGTCCATAGATTACCTTCGTAGATGCCCTTTTCTGCATTTCTTTCAGGTGTCTCTTTAATTCTGCACCTGAACATCTTTCGTGCAAAATATGATAAAAACCAATACAAAAAGGCCCTAGACACACACAACTTGTAAGTGAAATGTATTTGAAATACCATAAACTCACGGTATATCACTCACACTCCAAAAGAGGAACACAATGCATGTTTTTACCCATAGGTTTGCCCTTATTTTCCAATTGACTTTCGATTCGGTTTACTCAAGATCAAAAAGGTCTTTCTAAGGCTTGTAATGGGGCTGAGTGCAAAGGAATGGTCATTTAGGCTCAGTGACTTTTTTCTTGTGAGTTGTGGCATTCTCAAGGCATTCCCTTCTTTTCCTTTATCAATTCTTTTTCTAGTGCTTCTAAGTCACCTTTTTTATTCTCCTCCACGGATTGCATGAAACCCGATTCCCTTCGTACTTTATTCCACATTTCATTTTTTGAATTGAAGGGGTTCCATTTTTTATGCAATACCATGGGTTATGGGGGACCTTTCTTGCACTTCTTGACTTCTCCTTTTCCCTTTCACCACTTGGCCTAAGTTGGCTATTCGTTAAACCACAAATTAAGAGGATTATAGGTAGCGGGTTAAGTAAGGTCTAGGGTTCATCAAGGTTCTTACAAAGAAAGGTAAGGCTCAAATGGTGTTCAAAAGAGTTTCACACGCTCACGGGTAGGCCACAAAAGAGGTATATGTCAAATTTGGCTCACACTTTTTAAAATTGCCTAAGATCATATCAAGAGGACACCTTTCTAAATCAATCAGACTAACAGGGAAAATTCTAGGTTTATTCATGCATGGTTCAAAGCAAGATAATCACACAAGGCATTGACACTTAAAGCAAACAAGACTACACACTTTCATTAGTGTGCAATGGTCATTACAAGAAAATCAATTCGATAAATGTCTAATCACAACGAAATGCAATGAGATCATTGTCTATGCAACTTCATTTGGCCTCATCGTAGCCCTACATTCATGTTCGTTCAATTGAGAGCACTATTCAAGTCATCGGTATTGATCGAAACCGAGACTCGATTTTTTTGCAAAAGAACAGCCACATTCAACTCATGAAGGGTGGCAAAAATGTGCAAAAAATTCAAAACTTGTCGGAAGGGTCAAAAATCATTAGCAATTAAAAACAAAAGAGAGCCATGAGCTCGAATATCCACAAACAGCAGTGTAAAAACAGCTTTAAAAAAAACAGCCCAAATATAATCAAAACACGAATCACAAATAGCACACAAAAGGTGAACTTCACCCCACCACAAATAAAAATGTTTGTCCTCAAATGCAAATAATACAGAATCCAAAAGGCAAAGTAAAGAAAGATAAGACATAGAAAGAGGTAAAGAGGGATCCTATCTATGAAGTCTCTCTATCTGCCGGGACATTCGATGCATTTCCCTGAAGTAAAACCATGGTCCCCGGAGTATTGTTGTTTTAGTCCTTATTGTTTGCCTTTGTCGTGGCCTCTGCAGCAAGATTAACTGCAATCATCTGATCTATCTTCTGAGCTGCTCCAAAGGCCCGTATTGCATTAACAAAACTTCGAGCCCATAAAGGCACATTAGGGTCGATGGGAATTCGTCTCTTTGCTCTGGCTTCATTGGTGTATTTCCTTTGTCTAGCTAGCTCAGCTTTCTTTTCGTCTTTCTTAAACTGTCGTGCTCCTATGTGCCTGGGTGGATCATTTCTCCCTGCGACTTTTGATCTAGCCATTACTGCAAAGACTTCAAGGATAAGTTGGAAAGCACTTTAAACAGGAGAAAAATGGTGTTTATGGGTGTGGATTCGCTTAGCCAAGCTAGTTGGCGAAGTACTTATCATGTTAGGCCAATCGTTGAAAGTGATGTACAACTGATACAAGGGAGAAGACAAAGGGCGAGCAAGTGATCCTTCGGCGATTCGCCGAGTGCATTTTGTGAATTAAACTGACCGCTGAAAATCACAAATTGATCAATACATAAAGTATTCAGTTAAAGGCGGAATGGGGACGTTAGGCGAATCGCCGAGCAGTTCGGCGGATTTTGTTCATCTCACTGATTTGCTCAACGTGTCTAGTTTCAACCCATCCTTTCAAATTTCACCCCGCAACCCCAGATAGTGCAACTTATGCTTATATAACTCAATTTCAACGAAAACCCAAAGAAACTTCTATTCCTACCGCTTAATAGTTCACTTCAAAGCAAAGTTAAGTGGTAGTCCCTCAAATCATGCAGAAAATGTCAAGTCTTAATCGATAATAAATACAATCCTAGTGACTCAGAGACTCAATAGAGATTTTCTACTGTTAGTAATTATGCAAATGAGTAATATCTAATCAAATAACTGAGGAGTTTGATTACCAACCTTTGATGTCGAATTAGATAGTACTGGCTTGATAGGCAGCAATGTGATCCTAATCCGAGCACAATTCGACACATAAAATACTCTAAAAGTGCAAGAAATATAACTGCTAAAGTGCGAGTGTGAGTTTGTGAAAAGGGACAAAGTGAAATAAAGTGAATGAACTGGAACTTTTAAACTTGTAGCTTGTGACCGTTTAGTTTCTGCTCATTCGGCGATGTTAGTCGATCTCGCTCAATCACTCGGCGAAACGCCGAATATCTAATGTCTTCGCCTAATATAACAGAGTTTTCAGTTCAATTGAGCAATGCATTGGCGCTCTTTATCGAAATCGCCAATTGGATTAGCGATGTGCCGACAAAATTCATACTCCACCGAGTTTTACAGACTCAACCTTAAAGATGTATTGCATCAAATGGTAGGAATGATTGGGTACGCCGAACTTGTCAGTGATCCGCCAAACTGAACTGTTTCTCACCTCCATACATCTTTTCAAGCACTTTCCTTACTCAATCTATACAAAGAGCACATTATTATTTTATCAAGATAACAAAAAAAAATGAGTAAATGGTTTTGGGTTGCCTCCCAAATAGCGCCTTAGTTAACGTCGTGGCATAACGTAAGTTAACCTTTAGACCTCACTCTTGGGTTAGCCATAGTGTCACTAGGCAAACCCCCTTGTTGTCTCAAATTGAGATGAGACGAGATATGACCCATTTGGGTCTCTAACTATTTGATTGAAACTAAATGAGAGGTGACAGTCTGGCTGAGGGTAGACATGTCTTCTTTCATACCTTTTAGCATTTTGTCTGACCCTTCAACTTTGTTTAGGATACGCGAGAGCATATCCTCAGACCTACCACATTCCGAATCCTTGGCCTTTTGACGCTCGTGGGGAGGCACATATCTATCCTTCTCCCCATCCTTCCAATTTGGATTACGGTCCCTCTATTCACGATCTTGATCCTTCCAGTCTTCATCTCTAACCCATCCTTGACCACCACCCTGCCTTGGGTAGTTTGAACGGTCCCCCGCCTTGGTTAGCTAGGAAATTTACTTCTTCGTCATACATGGCTTCAAACTTCATCTCCTCAGGATTTGCACCCTCGACTCCCACATCATTGACACCACGGGCACCAGCCCCCATGACATTTTTAGATAAAATGTCAAGATGTGTCATTATCTTGGCCATGTTTTGGTGTCTCTCATTATCTTTTTCAACATGCTCCTTGGATAGCTGAAATGTGACCGGTGAGACTTGGTCTTCGCGAGTGTACCACACCCTGTTGATGGTTGTCATCCCATTGAGAAGTTGAGCTGCTACTGCATATGGTTCCTGCATTAAGCCTTCGGGTTAGAGTTGGTCAACTACACCTTTGTTCACCGAGTTTAGACTCCGATAAAAGTATTGAAGGAGCACATTATCAGGTAGACCATGGGTCGGGCATTGTAGCACCAATTTCTTAAACCGGAGCCAAGTTTCGTGAAGAGGATCTCCATTCAGATGCTTGAAGCTTTGGATGTTATCCCAAATAGTCATCATCTTCGAGGGAGGGAAAAATCGCACATTAAATGCGGTGACCAGCTCCTCCCATGAAGTGATTGAATTTCGTGGTAATTCAGCTAGCCACTTGCAAGCTTCCCCCATCAATGAGAAAGGAAATAGTCTTAATCGAACTCATTCCTGAGAGATGTTCTTGAACGAGAAAGGTCCACACACATCCACAAAGTTTCAAAGATGCTCATATGGATCCTAATGAGCCAATCCACTGAAAAGTCCTTTTAGTTGCAAAAGTTGCAACATGGTGCTTGTTATGTGGAACACCGCATTTCCCTCTGCTGGAGGTAGACGGATGGCTCTGACACCTCCCATGAGATGCGGATCATTGATGTTTGGATCTTGGACATCGTTGAGGTTACCAATATCGTCCTAATGGCCCACTTGGCTTCAGTTACTACCGTTAACACTCATGCTTTATGAAATGTTTACACAATCAACAGAACAAAACTAAAAATTAAATTAGTAAACTACAACTAAGAAGAACAAAAATTCTACTAATCAAAAAATTCTCAAATAACACCACTCCCCGACAGCGGTGCCATTTTGATGCTTATCGTGACCAACAACACTACCCTACAATATGAGTGTCTACGATTGTCGATTGTATAGTAACCCAACTAAAGGTTGGGGTCGTGTTCCAAGGGAGAGGTTTTGAGAATTGATAGAAAAATAAAATTAAGCTCTAACTAGTCGTAGCTAAAGACATTAACGATTAAAAACATTGTAAATTAAAGAGGGTGACACAAAAGTGTCAAATATCAATTGGGCATTTTGTCACAAGTAGTAAAAATAGCAAAAATTAACAAGAAAATCAAGTATGGGGAAATGTTCTTGGGGTGTGACCGCAATACAAATTGAGATAAATCATTGGGTACATGCTTTCAATAGAAAATTTGCAAGATAATAGTGACTAGGCTAAGCTTTAGATAGAAATAAGTTCCCTCTCGAACAACTTACCCCGTTACAAATAGGTTCCTCTCGGACACCCATTTGTCGTATGAAGACCAGCCTACGTCTTACCCCACTCACTCTCTCGAGCTGAGTGTTAGGATATGGGACTAGGACTCACCTTCTCAGGCTGAACCTCATGTCGACCCACTCCTTAGGCCATCAGTCTAATGGTCTTGGTTTCGCAACCTCCCTCTCGGGCAAGCCAAAAACACATGGGTGGTTTTTTATTTGCAACTACAAACCCATGAAATTAAACCACAACCACTAGGTAAAATCACCATTAAAATACATCTACCCTATCAGCAAGCAAGACCCAACAACAATATCAATACATATTTGCTAAATCACACCCCAAGAATGGGGTTTTTTGCCACACATCAAGAAATAACAAAATACACCTAAAATGATACTAAAATCAAATGGGTATAAGAAATTAAACTTTGATTTAAGCAAAGGAAGAAGAATGGAGAAGACCCACTTTCAACTTGGGGAAGATGAAATTCTTCTCTCTTCAAGTCTCCCACAAAACCCTCTCCAAACTAGAGAGAAAATATCTAAAAATGTACTATTCTATTCTGAAAATAATAATAATGGTTCGGAACTTCTAAAATTAATAAAGAGTTCAATATTTATAGCCATCAAAAATTAGTGCAGGCGGATAGTTCGGCGAAGTTAGTCGATTCCACCGAATAACTCGGCGACTTGCCCTTCTTCTGTTTCATCACTGTTTCATGCTTGCCTTCAATATCTTCACGTTCTGGATCATTGGGCGGTATAGTACTGCTTCGTGGAACTATTCGGCGAAGTGCCAACTGCTTCTTTCATCGCTTTTTTTATCCTCTTCCTTCAGGGCGTCGCATACTGGAACAAAGGGCGGAGTTTGTCCTTTTGACGAATCGCCAAAGGTTCTTGGCGATGCTCATTCTTCAGCTTCTTCGTTCTTTTCAGCCTTCTTGTTCCATTTTGCGCCTAAGTGTCCATGCTTCCACTAAAACTTCAAATACCTGAAACTTAAGAGTTTTCATCAGATATTGAGACAAAATAAGCATTCGAGGACACTATTCTTATCAAAATAAATCCCTAAATGAGTCCAATTTATGGACTCATCAGTAAGTTGCCCGAGAGGGAACTTATTTCCATCTAAAGCTTAGCTTAGTCACTATTATCTTGCAAAATTCCTATCGAAAGCATGTACCCAACGATTTATCTCAACTTGTATTGTAGTCACACCCCAAGAACATTTCCCCATACTTGATTTTATTGTTATTTTTGTTGTTTTTACTACTTGTGAAAAAACCCCAATTGATATTTGACACTTTCGTGTCACCCCCTTTAATTTACTATATTTTTACTCGTTAATGTCTTTAGCTACAACTAATTAGAGCTAAACTTTATTTTTCTATTAATTCTCAAAACCACTTCCTTGGGACACGACCTTAACCATTAGTTGGGTTACTATATTATCGACGATCGTAGACACTCATACCGTAGGTTAGTGTCGTTGGTCACGATAAGCATCAAAATTGTGCCGCTGTCGAGGAGTGGTGTCACGTGAAGATGTAGATTTCTCGAGTTTTTGTTCTTTTTAGTGTAGTTTTTACTAATTTTACTTTTTGTTTTGTTTTTCTTTGTTAATTGTTTGTGTATGCAGGTCCTCTGAGCATGACAGAGGGAGTGGGCGACAAGCCAGTTGAGGCAGATTAAGAAGTCGAGGGTGACTTCACACTAGCTACACTGGTATCTCAACTAAATAACTTGACCACCAAAATATCTGAGGTGGAAAACCAGTGCTAACGCCAAGGGAGGTACATACCTCCTCATGTGCGGAAGAAGTCTAGAGAAGATGAGAAAAGTCCTGTTGAGGACACACTTCAAATCATTCTCCAAAAGATCACCGATCAAGATCGAGTGTTGGTCGAAATGAGAGAAAGAATGTTGAAGCGTTGAATCAATTGATTGGATCTCATTCTAGATCAATCCATCACATCAGATCACTCATGTTGTTTGCAATGCCTCAGCTCCTTCCAAATGATATATTGGGGTTACCTAATGACACTAGGCCTAGCTCCAATAACGGAGAGTGAGGCAGGACCTACGTCAAGCCACGATGTTAAATAAGGCGCTTCTTAGGAGGGAACCCAAGGTCGTAAATGTAGGACTTTACTTTTATAAATAATAGTGTGTTGTTTGTACAGATTGAGGAAGGAAAGTGCTTGAAAAGATGTATGGTGGCGAGCAACAGGTCCTTTTGGCGGATCGCCGATAAGATCGACGTACCCGATCATTCCCACCTTTTTGACTCAATACACCTCAAAGGTTGAGTCTGTAAAACTCGGCGGAGTGAGAATTTCGTCAGCATATCGCCAACCCAGTTAGCGATATCGACGAAGACCGCTGATGTGATGCCTACATGAACTGAAAATCGTGATATATTTGGCGAGGTAATTAGACATTCGGTGCTTCACTGAGTGATTAGGCGAATTCGACTAACATCGCCAAATAAGCAGAAGCTGGACGGTCACTAGCCACAGGTTTAAAAGTTCCATTTCATTCACTTTCTTTCACTTTGTCCCTTTTCACAAACTCACACTCGCACTCTAGTAGTTATATTTCTTGCACTTTTAGAGTATTTTAGTTGTTGATTTGTGATCGGAGTTGGATTTCATTGCTGCCTAGCATTTCAAAGTACTTTAATCGGCACAAAGGTTGGTTTTCCGAACCCCGATTTTACTTTCAAAAATTTGGTACTCATTTGCAATGATCATATCGTATTGTCGTGTGCTGGTCCTTCTGAGGTTACTCCGGGCACTGATGCCCATATTCAGAGCACTACACCGGGCACTGAGGCCCCAACAAATGGAGTGACTACGTAGACAGGATCCCTCTTTACCTCCCTCTCTATTTTTCTCTATTATTAATTTTGGATACTTTCATTTGCATTTGAGGACAAATGTTTTTATTTGTGGTGGGCTGAGGCTCACATTTGTGTGTTGTTTTGAATGTTGTCTTGCATACATATTTGGGTTGTTTAGCTCGAAATTGTTTTATACTACTTGTGCGAATGTTTGATCTTGTGGCTCTTTTTTTTTTTTAAATTGCAAAACAATTTTGACCCTTTCGAAAAGTTTTTATTTTTCAAAAATTTTCGCCACCTCTTGTGATTTAAAGTGGTTGTTCTCTTGCAAATTTGAGTCTTGGTTCCGATCAATACAGATGTCTTGAATAGTGCTTACAATCGAACGAACATGAATGTACGGCTACGATGAGGCCAAATGAAGTCGCATAGACAATATGTGAACTCTTTGCATCTCGTTGTGATTAGCCATTTATCGAATTGATTATCTTGTAATGACCGTTGCACACTAGCGAAACTGTGTAGTCTTGTTTGACTTAAGTGTCGATGCCTTGTGTGATGAACTTACTTTGAACCTTGCATGAATAAACCTAGAATTTGCCATGTTAGTCTGATTGATTTAGAAAGGTGTGCTCTTGAAATGATCTTAGGCAACTTTAAAGAGTGTGAGTCAAATTTGACATATACCTCTTTTGTGGCCTACCCATGAGCGTGTGAAACTATTTTGAACACCCTTTGAGTCTTACCTTTCTTTGAAAGAACCTTGATGAACCCTAGACCTTACTTGACCCACTACCTATAATCCTTTTGATTTGTGGTTTAGGGAATAGCCAACTTAGGCCAAAAGCCTAAGTTGGGGGTGTGGTAAAAGGAAAGGAAGAAGTCAAGAACTGCAAGAAAAGTCCCCCTTAACCCCTGGTGTTGCAGAACAATGGAAACCCTTCGGAAAAAAAGAAAAAAAACATATTTGTGGAATAAAGTACCAAGGAAATCGGGTTTCCAAGCAATCCATGGAGGTGAATAAAAAGATGACTTAGAAATACTAGAAAAATAATTGATAAAGGAAAAGAAGGGAATGCCTTGAGAATACCACATCTCACGAGGAAAAAAATTCACTGAGCCTAAATGACCATACCTTTGCACCCATCCCCATTACAAGCCTTAGAAAGACGTTTTTGATCTTGAGTAAGCCGAATCGAAAGTCGATTGGAAAATAAGGGCGAACCTATGGGTAAAAACATGCATTATGTTCCTCTTTTTGAGTGTGAGCGTTGCATCTGATTCCTGATCTTGAATTGATTAACCTCTATGTGTGAATATGGAATCATTCTTGATGTGAGGGCATTTAGATACTTTCTGTTGAGCTTGATTGCACAAGTAGCAAGTATTGTGAGCATGAGAATCTTTGGTAATGGTGTGTCACAACTTGAATCTTTGAGTACACAATTGATCCTTGCATAAGTAAATTTGAGTCTGGTTGTGTGCATTCATGATTTAGTCTTGTGTAGCACTATTTGAGACACCTTGTTGAATGGCTGAACTTGAGTTTGCTTGACGACAAGCAAAAGTTTAAGTTGGGGGTGTTGATGAGTCCACAAATTGGACTCATTTAGGGATTTATTTTGATAGGAATAGTATCGTCAAATGCTTAGTTTGTCTCAATATCTAATGAAAACTCTTAATTTTCAGGTATTTGAAGTTTTAGTGGAAGCATGGACACTTAGGTGCAAAAAGGAATAAAAAGGCTGAAAAGAACGAAGAAGTTGAAGCCTGAGCATCGCCAATCACACTTGGCGACTCACCGAAGGGACGCACTCCGCCCTTTGTTCCAGTACGCGAAGCCCTGAAGGAGAAGGATCAAAATGGCGATGAAAGGAGCAGTCGGTGCTTCGCCGAATAGTTCCGCGAAGCAGTACTATACCACCCAATGACACAGAGCACGATGACGCTGAAGGCTAGTGCAAGACGGCGATGAACTACACCAAAGGGCAAATCACCAAGTTAATCGGTAATTCCGACTAACCTCGCCGAAAGATCCGCCAACACTATTTTCTGAAGTCTATAAATACTAAACTTGTTATTAATTTTTAAGGAGTCGAATTATTATATTAATTTTCATAATAGCTTAGTACTTTTTAGGATATTTTTCTCTCTAGTTTGGAGAGGGTTTTGTGGGAGACTTGAAGAAAGAAGGATTTCATCTTCCCCAAGTTAGAAGTGGGTCTTCTCCATTCTTCTTCCTTTTCTTAAATCAAGGTTTAATTCCTTATACCCATTTGATTTTATTATCATTTTAGGTGTATTTTGTTATTTCTTGATACATGGCTAAAAACCCCCATTCTTGGGGTGTGATTTAGCAAATATGTGTTGATATTGTTGTTGGGTCTTCCTTGCTGATAGGTTAGATGTATTTTAATGGTGATTTCACCTAGTGGTTGTGGTTTAATTTTATGGGTTTGTAGTTACAAATACAAAACCACCCATGTGTTTTCGGCTTGCCCGAGATGGAGGTCGCGAAACCAAGACCACTAGACTAATGGCCTAAGAAGTGGGTCGACATGAGGTTCAACCCGAGAGGGTGAGTCCTAGTCCCATATCCTAACACTCAGCTCGAGAGAGTGAGTGGGGTAAGTTGTAGGCTGGCCTTCATGCGGCAAATGGGTGTCCGAGAGGGAACTTATTTCCATCTAAAGCTTAGCCTAGTCACTATTATCTTGCAAAATTCCTATCGAAAGCATGTACCTAATGATTTATCTCAACTTGTATTGCAGTCACACCCCAAGAACTTTTCCCCATACTTGATTTTATTGTTATTTTTGTTGTTTTTACTACTTGTGACAAAACCCCTAAGTGATATTTGACACTTTCGTGTCACCTCCTTTAATTTACTATGTTTTTACTCATTAATGTCTTTAGCTACGACTAATTACAGCTAAACTTTATTTTTCTATTTATTTGGGTTACTATATTATCGACGATCATAGAAACTCATACCATAGGCTAGTATCGTTCGTCACGATAAGCATCAGGGCGCAACTGGCTCCTAATGCCAAAACTCAAGCCCGAGCCAACCCTGCTGAACCATTTGCTACTAGAGCATGGCAGCCACACACAATCAAGAAAACAAACAAGTATATCTCGATTTAAAACTAAGCCCTCGACGATAAAACCCCTGTCAACATATCAATAGAAGAAACATTTACTCCCAAGAGTTCATATAAAGAAATAGCGAACTAGCACAGAAGTCCTGATTGGGTCGTTGAGGCCACCATGATCTCTATACCAAAACTGAAAGCAGGTATATATTAAGACAATACATCAAACAACTCACAAGCTTCAGCAAACAACAAACGAGGCCAGCATGGCCATAATGTAGCTATACACCCCACACACTAGTCTTCAATTCTCTAAGAGTGGTAAAGGTTGGCGAGACAGACCCCAGCCTACCCATAAAAATATATACAACAAGTGCTAACAAACCTCCCAACTCTTGCAGCTCCGGAAGAAAAGGGCTAGCCAACTGAATAGAAGTCAATCCTGCTGCTGAGAATGTCTATTTGGTCATTTGTCGGGACCTGCATGCATGAATGCAGTGCCCCCCAAGCAATGGGGTGTCAGTACGAAATGATGTACAAAGTATGAAAGGCTATAGACTAAATGAGCAGGTATCATAATACACCAAACGCAATCATGTAAGGAAATAAAAATTTAGATAAGCATGCTAACTCATTACTGAATCTAAAAATAAAAAAATGATCAAACAGAAACATAACCAAGCCCCCATAAGCTCGACAGGTGCCAAATCAATCTACATACCCCTATCGGTAGCCCCTTGTCTTTGTAAGAAATTACGTAGGCCTTTTTGGCAATGACATAGCTCCGTAGGCAGATCATAGCCCTCTTAGGCAACATCATAGCTCTATGGGCTGCACATAGCCTACTTTTGCATCAACATAACCCTGTAGTAAAACATAGCCCTTTTTTGCGTTAAAATAGCCCCATAGGCAACACATAACACTCTTTGGCACCAATATAGCCCCATGGGCAACACATAGCCCTCTTAGGCAGTAACATAGTCATCTTAGACAACATCATAACCCCCATAGGCATTTCATAGCTCAACAAATAATAACAATAGCCCTAAGGGCGACAACAAACAATTGAATAGGCTAAAGGTGAGCAATTTAGCTATAAACAATATATATGAATAGTCTCCAAGTCGTTCCTAACTTAGGATCGTTCTTAACAGATGATGAATCCCTAAAATGAGGGTTTATAACCACCCAATCAGCCAACCACTCACAATTACATCTACAAGATCACCAGCATTAACCACCTTAGTATATCACTCCCAAGCTCTAAGGAAACATGCCGAACAGAGGGAATAGCCTTAACATACCTTTTCCTTTATAATTTATGCTGAAAATACCTCTGTCTGCACCACTACAACACTAAAAAAAATTAAAATCAATCAATAATTAAGGACAAGAATTACTACAACAATTTGACAATCGATACGGATTCCTATCGTAAATTACTATCCAAGACCTAAGGTTTCCATAAACTGATAAAAGATGGTTCCTACCTTTCTTTTCACGCCCAGAACACTTGAATAAAAATCAAACAACTGAAAAATAAAACCTGCTGCCACAACCTCCACAGAGCTACACCGCTCAATTCACCATGAAAACTATACCAAAACGACGAGCTCACGACATATGGCAATTTTCGATAAGGAGCCAAGAGGAGATCATGAACACACAAGGATGTTTTGAGAAGTAATTCTCTTATTTTTGTGGGTTTCTTATGAGCTGGAATGAAGAAAAATGAAAAAAAGATGCTATCTTATAAGGTTCCACCGACCTAGGGGACCCACCTCACGTGCATGCTTGCGCAGTCTCGCGAGAACGTGAATATCTCTCTATTCTAAATTCGTATAAACAAACATTTTGATGAGTTGGAAACTAGACTCGTAGACATTCGATTTGATAGGTTTTGGGACACATAACTCTTTATAGATTGGGAGATAACCTCCGAGACATTTGACCCAAATTTTAGAGAAATCATTAAAAAGGAACGTACGATAACTTTCGCCAACTTTTATTTTGCCACTTACCTAACTTCAAAACTTGAGATACAACCCTTGAACACTTAAAATATGACATACTACATCATTCCTAATTTATTAATCACCCTCTTTGTGTTTCCACGGAGGTACGAGTTAAATAAGAGTTCTGAAAAGTCGGGGTGTTACATCCTTGCCCCTTAGAACCATTCGTCCTCGAATGAAAAATCTAAGCCACGCGGTTAAGTCCTTACTAGTTTCCAAAATTTTGGCAAAGTGTCCTCTATACCCATAATATCCAGGAAGCTCACTTTGCTAATCAAGATTGATATGTTTACCATTGTGGGATCTAAAACAACTGAGGATATTTGTATCTCATGCCATCCTCAACTTCCCATCTCACCTTTTCCGTATTTTTGTTTCTCCACAATACTTTAACATAAGCCACATCTTTGGTCCTCAACCTTTGGGCCTGTCGATCTAATATTGCAACTGGAGTTTCCTCATAGGACAACTCCTTCGTGATCTGAACATCCTCAACAGAGACAACTCTAGAAGGGTCTCCTATGCACTTTTGTAGCATCGATATATGGAATACCGGATGAACCGATTCTAGCCCCGATGGCAACTCTAACTCATAAGCCACTTATCCTATCCTCCGAAGGATCCGGTATGGCCCAATGAATCTTGGACTAAGCTTGCCGTTCTTTCCGAATCTGATAACACCCTTCATAGGTGAGACTTTTAAGAATACCTAGTCATCAACACAAAACTCTAAATCTCTCCGCCGTACATCTGAGTATGAATTTTGGTGACTTTGAGCAGTCAATAAACGTTCTCGGATGAGCTTAACCCACTTCATTGTCTGTTGTACAAGGTCGGGTCCAACCAACCCTGACTCACCTACCTCAAACTAGCCAATAAGGAATCTACATTTTCGACCGTACAAAGCCTCATAAGGTGTCATCTTGATGCTAGAATGATAACTATTGTTACATACAAACTCAATAAGAGGTAAGTGGTCATCCCAACATCCATTAAAGTCCAGTATGCATGCCCGTAGCATGTCCTCAAGTGTTAAAATGGTGTGTTCAGCTTGGCTATCTGTCTGAGGGTGAAAGGTTGTACTGAGATTAACTTGCATCCCTAATCCTTTCTAGAAAGACTTCCAGAAGTTAGTGGTAAGTTGTGCTCATCTATCCGATATAATAGATATTAGGACGCCGTGCAACCTAAAAATCTCTAGAATGTAAAGTCCTGCATAATCTTCAGCTGTGAAAGTAGTCTTGACCGGTAAGAAGTGGGTTGATTTTGTTAACCGATCAACAATTACCTAAATAGAGTCAAACATACGCCATGATTGAGGTAACCTTGTAATAAAATCCATATTAATTACCTCCCACTTCCACAAAGGAATGACTATCTCCTGCACCAGCCCAACAGGCTTCTGGTGCTCAACCTTAACCTGTTTGCAGTTAGGACAGTGTGCCACAAACTCAGCAACATCCTTCTTCATCCCATGCCACCATTATATTTCTTTAATATCATGATACATCTTTGTCGATCCTAGGTGAATAGAATTCCGGGAATGGTGTGCCTCTGCCATAATCTGTTGTGGAAGCTCTACCACATTTGGAACACATAGTCGTCCTCTATATCTGAGGACTCCATCTCCTGCTATATCAAAGGCTAACGACTCCTTATCATGAACTTTGCCTCTGAGTTACTCTAAGTAGGGATCCTCATGTTGTCGTGCCTTCACTTCAACGATTAAAGATGATACAATTGTGTTTTGAACTCTTACCCCACTATCACATTCCTCTTCTAATCTGACTCTCAAGCTAGCTAATTGATGAAGTTCTTGAGCTAATTAACGCCTCTTAACACCTAAATATGATACATTTCCCATTGATCTACGAGTGAGGGCATCAGCTACCACATTTGCCTTCCCTGGATGATATAAAATATCTACGTCGTAGTCTTTCAGTAACTCAAGCCATCGACGTTGTCGAAGATTCAATTCCTTCTATCTAAAGATATACTGAAGGCTCTTATGATCTGTGAAAATGTCCACATGAACTCCATATAGATTGTCTCTCTAAATCTTCAATGCATGCACAACCACAGCCAACTCTAAGTCGTGTTGGGTAGTTCTTCTCATATTTTTTCAACTGCCTTGAAGCATATGTGATCACCTTACCATGTTGTATCAGAACACATCCTAACCCAATACTAGAAGCATCACAGTACACTGTATAGCCCTCTGAACCCTCCGGCAAGGCTAGGACTGGTGCTGATGTCAACCTATCCTTCAGCTCCTGGAAACTATGCTCGCAAGCCTCAGTCCACTGAAACTTAACTGCTTTATGAGTCAGCTTTGTTATTGGTGCTGAAAATGAAAAAAAATCCCTCTACAAACCTTCTGTAGTACCCAGCTAACCCTAAGAAACTACGAACCTCTGTCGGGGTTGTGGGTCTAGGCCAAGTCTTCACGGCCCCAATCTTCTGTGTATCAACCATAATTCCTGCATTTGATACAATGTGGCCATAGAGCTTAACCAGAACTCATACTTAGAGAACTTTGCGTAAAGTTCCTGCTCTTGAAAAACATGAAGGACTGCTCGCAAATGATTTGCATGCTCAACTTTGGAATACGAATACACCAAAATATCATCAATAAATACAATCACAAACGTATCTAGATACGGCCAGAATATGCTATTCATCAGGTCCATAAACACTGCCGGGGCATTGGTCAATCCAAAAGACATAACCACAAACTCAAAATCTCCATATCTAGTTCTAAAAGCTATCTTCGGAATATCTTTCTCCCGAACTCATACCTGATGGTACCCTATTCTCAAATCAATCTTTGAGAAGTACTTAGCACCTTGTAGCTGATCAAACAAGTCATCGATCCTCGGAAGGGGATACCTATTCTTTATTGTAGCCTTGTTCATCTGTCGATATTCGATACACATCCTCAGTGAGACATCTCACAAATAATACTGGTGCACCCCATGGTGAAGCACTAGGCCTGATAAAGCCTTTATCAAGCAAATCTTTCAGTTGATCCTTCAAATCCTTCAGCTCAGCATGGTCTATTCTATAAGGAGAGATAGATATGGTTGTGTACCTGGTAGCATATCGATAGCAAAATAAATTTACCATTTTGGAGGGATACCAGGAAGCTCGTCTGGAAATACATTTAGAAACTCATTAACTACCGGAATAGTCTGAAGAGTCGGTGGTTCTACATCTATATCATGAACACAAAAAAGATGGTAAATACAACCCTTAGTAATCATCCTCCTCACCTTAAGATTGGAAATAAACCTACCTTTCGGCGTTGCTATATTGCCCTTCTAGTCCCGAACTGCCTCTCCTGGAAAGTGGAATCTAACAATTTTTATTCGGCACTCAACATTAGCATAACAAGACGCTAACCAGTCCATACCCAGAATGACGTTGAAATCAACCATCTCTAACTCTACCAGGTCTACAGAGGTTTGACGGTCGATAATTTCTTCCATGCAACCTCAATAGACTCTCCTGGCAATAATAGACTCACCAACTGGTGTAGATATAATAAAGGGTTGATCTAATGACTCTGCTATTATACATAACTTCCCCGTAATAAATGGAGTAACATAAGACAGAGTAGATCCAGAATCTATCAAAGCATACACACAATGGGAGCAAACAATTAATGCACCTGTCACAACATCTGGTGATGACTCTAAGTCCTGTAAGTCGGCTAGTGAATATGTACAATTCTGGCCACTACCAGAACTAGATCATCCCTCTCTACCTCCACCTCTTTCTCTACTTGCTGAAATCTGGGCTTCATGCCCTGTAGAGAGTGCTAATGAGGAGGAACCTACTACTGACCTAGTCGACTGACCTATATCACCCTGACCTATGATCGGGCAGTTCCTCCACCCATGCCCCTCCTGTCCACAAGAATAACAACATGTGGAACCCTACCTGCATCTACCGAAATGCATCATATGGCAAGTAGCGCAACGTGATGGGGCTGTCCTAGCCTGGCCTGAACCCCTCTACTATTGAGAGCTTGATTCTGGTGAACACTCACGTGGGCCTGACTGTCCCTGATGATCAAATCTACTATCCTGGAACTGTTGTGGTGGAGGTCTAGGTGGCCTACTAGAATATCGAGGTCTGGGACCACCCTGAGAATCTCTTTGTGAACCAGCGGACCTAGCCCTCTTCTGTCTCTCTGTCTCTCTCTCAACCCTCTCACTCATATATTGTAGATGTCGATGATCCTCATACCCTGTGCAAAGGCCTAAATGCGCAAGATATTTGTATTATCATTTAGTGTTGTGGTAGAACAAGCGTCGATATAGTGTGAGTCAAACCCTCTCACAAATCTACGCACCCTGCCATGCATCAAATCAACAAATGCTAGTGCATATCTAGCCAATGAATCAAATCTCAGCACGTACTCTCGGAAAATCATGCTACCCTATCGGAGGTTCAGAAACTAGTACACCCGGGAATCCCTAATCTCTCGAGGCAAATAGTGATCTATGAAAGCTTCTATAAGCTATCCCCAAGTGGGTAGTGATGCATATTTTCCCCTAGATCTGTCCCAACTTTCGTACCACAATACTGCAACATCACGCAATCGAAATGCTGCTAACTAAGCTGATTTAGTCACTGAGGCATGCATGACTCTGAAGATCCTATGAAGCTGATCAACAAAGTGTTGAGGGTCCTCTCTGCGATCTGTACCTGTATTGTCGAGGATTCAAGGCAAGAAATTAACAAACTCTCGAACTTATGGGCCCTTCAGAATGTCCGGCAACATCTGGCGAAATTGGTTGGCGATGTGCAGCTACTAACTGTGGTAACATACATACAGCACTTTTGAAATCCTGATCAAATGGAATAGGAGGAACTAGTGGTGGTAATATTGGTGGAGCCGGGGTGATGTAGCCCTCAGAGGTTCCTGAAGCGGTGGAGAAGCTATAGGGGGCTGAGAAGATGTCTCCCCCTTGGTCTCACAATGGGCTACCTCCACCTGTGGTACCTTGCTGGTACCCTCGCCTGTATCTGTATCTAGCCCCTAGCTAGTTGTCGTCTGTCTGGTGTCACCCATCTCTATTTCCATACAATTATCAATTATAAGCCAGAAACCTCAACCCTTAAGACACTGCTCTATAGCACGAGGTGACCAAAAGAAGGATAGTCATTCTAACATGCCCGGTAGCTTCTTGCTTATCAAATGTGGTGCACAACACATTTATAAACAAGACTCTACTAGACACAACTTGTAGACTCCCTAGGATACGACATTGCTCTGATACCAAGTTTGTCACACCCTAAACTCAAAGGGCGCAACTGGCTCCTAACGCCAAAACTCAAGCCTAAGCCAACCCTGTTGAACCATTTGTTACTAGCGCATGGCAGCCACATGCAATCAAGAAAACAAACAAGTATATCTCGGCTTAAAACTAAGCCTTCGGCCGGTAAGGCCCCTGTAAACAGATCTATAGAAGAAACAGCTACTCCTAAGAGATCATATAAAGAAATAGTCAACTAGCATAGAAATCTTGATTGGGCCGTCAAGGCCACCAAGATCTCTATACCAAAACTTAAAGCAGGTATATATCAAGACAATACATCAAACAGCTCACAAGCTTCAGCAAACCAACAAACTAGACCAGCATGGCCATAATGTAGCTATACACCCCACACACTAGTATGCAAGCCTCTAAGAGCGGTAAAGATTGGCGGGACAGGCTTCAGCCTACCCATAAAAACATATACAACAAAAGCTAACACACCTCCCAACTCTGGCAGCTCCGGAGGAAAGGGGCTAGCCAACCGGATAGAAGTCAATCCTGCTGCTGAGGAGGTCTATTGGGTCATCTGTCGGGACCTGCATGCATGAATGCAGCGCCCCCAGGCAACGGGGCCTCAGTATGAAATAATGTACAATGTATTAAAGGCTATAGACTAAATGAGCAAGTATCATAATATACCAGAAGCAATCAGGTAAGGAAATCAAAATTCAGATAAGTATGCTAACCCACTACTGAATCTAAAAATATAAAAATGATCAATCAACAACCTAACCAAGCCCCATAAGCTCGGCAGGTACAGATAACACACCACCTACCGAGGCCCCCATAAGCCAGAAGGTGCCAAATCAATCTACATACCCCTATCGGTAGCCCCTTGTCTTTGTAAGAAGTCACATAGCCCTTTTTCGCAACGATATAGCCACGTAGGCAGCGCAGAGCCCTCTTAGGCAACATCATAGCTCTGTGGGCTGAACATATCCCTCTTTTTCATCAACATAGCCCTGTAGGCAAAACATAGCCGTCTTTGGCGTCAAAATAGCCCCGTAGGCAGCATATAACACTCTTTGATGTCATTTTAGCCCCGTGGCCAACACATAGCCCTCTTAGGAAGTAACATAGTCCTCTTAGACAACATCATAGCCCCCATAGGCAAATCATAGCTCAATAGCTAATAACAATATCCCCAAGGGCGACAACAACCAATTAAATAGGCTAAAGGCGATCAATTTAGCTATAAACAATATATATGAATAGTCTCCAAGTCGTTCCTAACTTAGGGTCATTCTTAACAGATTATGACTCCCTAAAATGAGGGTTTATAACTACTCAATCAGTCAACCACTCACAATTACATCTACAAGATCACCAACATTAACTACCCTGTTATATCACTCCAAAGCGCTAAGGAAAAATGCCGAACGAAGGGATTAGCCTTAGCATACCTTTTCCTTTATAATTTATGCTGAAAATAACTCTGTCCGCACCACTACAACACTAAAAAAAAGTAAAATCGATCAGTAATTAAGGACAAAAATTACTACGACAATTTGACAATCGATACGGATTCCTATCGTAAATTACTATCCAAGACCTAAGGTTTCTATAAACTGATAAAAGATGGTTCCTACCTTTCTTTTCACGCCCAGAACACTTGAATAAAAATCAAACAACTGAAAAATAAAACCTGCTGCCACAACCTCCACAGAGCTACACCGCTCAATTCACCATGAAAACTATACCAAAACGACGAGCTCACGACATATGGCAATTTTTGATAAGGAGCCAAGAGGAGATCATGAACACACAATGATGTTTTGAGAAGTAATTCTCTTATTTTTGTGGGTTTCTTATGAGCTGGAATGAAGAAAAATGAAAAAAAAATGCTATCTTATAAGGTTCCACCGACCTAGGGGACCCACCTCACGTGCATGCTTGTGCAGTCTCGCGAGAACGTGAATATCTCTCTATTCTAAATTCGTATAAACAAACATTTTGATGAGTTGGAAACTAGACTCGTAGACATTCGATTTGATA